>BJFM01005897.1:0-16184 GCA_016586285.1 Arothron firmamentum
AAAAAAAGTGACGCTGCTCCTTAATGAACAAACAACTTCGTTTGATTTCCACCAAACTGAATATTAACCGTGTTCTAAAGTTTGCGTAGGGCCTCTGCTGAGTAAAGACACTCCCAACGAACCATTTCTGCATGTAAAGCTTTTTGCATTCACGTGCGGTTCCGTAAAAAAGAGCTAATGTTTCACATTTACATGAAACGCTTCCATTTGCTGTCTTGAAAATCCTTTTCTTTCATACTTATCATGGCCGGCCTGCTGGCTTTTATTATAGTCTTCTAGTAATTGTTCCATTTAGATTTCGAACATGGCTCACAATCTTAAAAAGACTGCTTTTCTATACACACACACTTCATGTTTGTGTGTGCGTGTTCTTGTACTTTTTACACGCTGAGTACCAAAACACTCATTGTCAGCAAAGTGAGGACATTTTTGGCTGCTCCTCACAACTCCAAAGGCCTTTTTGAGTGTTAAAATGTGGTTTTAAGGTTGTAGTTAGAATTGGGTTTAGGTCAGGGTCAGGGTCAGGGTCAGGGTTGGGGGGGTTCATTAGGATAGTTAAGGTTAGGGAAAGGAGCTGGGTGTTCCATTATGCCTATGAAAGTCCTCACAAAGATAGAAGTACAAGGATGTCTGTGTGTTTATAAATGAAGGCAACTATGTGTAGGTGAAGCAGGTTTGCTATTGTAGCACATTCCAAAGCTTAATTAAGAATATTTATGTGTCACCGACTAAGAAAGGGTCCTGTGGAGAACCGCCGACACCAGCAGGCACACGGAGAGCAAAACTGCAAAAATTGTCTGTTAGCAACAGAAGAGGGGACTTTACATTAGTGTGTTGCAGGGATTTGTGTCTTCTCCATTGAGTACACAACACAATTTATGAACGTGTTTGTTTGAGACAGTGTTTATCACAGCGCAGACGCTTGGTGCTGCTGAAAAACACACGCAACCAGCGGGGACACTGCGATATAGCGCGGATGCACGCGTACGTGTCGGGCCTGTCCAGCCTTTCTTTAGTCGGCCTGCTTCTCTGGTGTTGTTAATCGGGCATGTGGGGACAGTTCAGCCTGGCCTCCTTTCAAAATCCCTAATTCCAGATTCATCCACGCCCCGGCAGACGGATCACGGGCGTCGAGTCGCCCGAGTATTACACGGCAAGCTTTAACACACACATACACACAACCCACCAGCGCTCGTCTCCAACGTCTTTTTTTAAATAGCTGGAATCCAAACTCAAGTACGGAATATGTTTTTTTGTTTTCCTTTTTTTTTTTTTTCTAAATCACAGCTTTTCATCCTTAAAAAGCTATTACAGAATTTTTACTAAAGGCTTTTTTAATTGTGTGCTTTTCAAACTTGCCTTTTGTAGCTCTGAGGTCAATTTTTTCTTCTTCGTGAATTACTTTCCCCCCCCCCCAGTGTGTAAGAGGTAACAAAACAAAAAAGTAAAAAAATAAAAAGCTCTCAGCAATAAATGCTCTCTTCACACAGGAGAGAAAAGGCACTTACAGTAACCATGGAAACTATCAAACATTGTGGAGGAAGGATTAGTGCTGATTGAACACAATAATTAATTTTACAAGCTGGACAATTTTGGCCGCCGCACTTGTTTGGTGTGTGTATGTCTGTGTTCTTGCTACAAACTGAGTACAAAGATCCACCTTCTACTAGCAAAATGAGGACATTTTTTGGAAGTGAGGACATTTTGGCTTGTCCTCATGACTTCAAATGTCTGTTTGAGGGTAAAGACGTGGCTTAAAGGTTGAACTTAGAGTTGGGTTCAGGTCAGGGTCAGTGCGTTTTCTGTATGTACAATGGTTTAAGTAGTTTCACGACATCTCACTGTCTCCTCTTTGTGCACCAGTCTCGTCTCTTAGTTTCGTTATAAACCTTTTAAAAAAACAAAAACACATTTCTTTGATCTTTTGTCCGATTTTGATTCCATTTTGTAAACAACGCTATAGTTTTGAATCATTAAATTTGAGAAAGATCGATATGTCTGTATTTAAAATGCAGAACTAAATGTTTTATTATAGTTTTTTTTTATAATCCTTGACCCCGTGTGTGTTTGTGTGTTTGTGAGAGAAAGAGACAGAGAGAGAGAGAGAAAAAGAGAGGTAGTAAGTGTATCCATGACTCCGCAGCATCACTGTCAACACTTAAGGCAGTGGAGAGGAAGGAAAGCATTCATTCTTCTCCTTTCTCTCCCTCAATAAGTCCACTCCAAAGTGAGCCTGGAGAGATCTCTGCCTGCTTTCATGTGCAGAAGAACGCCACAGTGTGGTTTTTAGGATGGATTTGGTGCTTTTATGTTGTCTCTTTCAGCAGATGGACCTCTTGGCGGTGACACAGATAATCGGAGCAGAGACAATAAAATCTGGGAAGCAGGCCGGGTTGAGCCTCTTGCAACGGCAGTTTCTGCTAAGGACAGATAGGAATTACAGCGTGTTGTCCATGTGGGGAAAGTCAGTCGCTGATCGTACTTCCTGCAACAATTAAATCCGGGATCTTCACATGATGGTGCGTTTTTATTACTGCTATAACATGTTCCTATTTTGTGAAGTAAAGTGTTGATATCACTTGTTCTGCATTAATTAAGATGATCTCTATTAACACCTCATTATAAAGTTCACCCACACTTTTCCGTAATGTATCCTGATTTAGCTCATTTGAAAAACGTGATCGTGGTTGAAGATACATGTTCACAAAAATACAAAAACAAAATCCATTGACATGATTTATTTGATTTGGAGACACCTTTTTCTTTATTACACTGTGCGAGCGGACAATGAACCTTTAACCCGGGGCTTGTTCTTCGTGCCTTGCCGCGTTTTGACTCGTGGGATGACAGGATGGCGCCTTTCAACCCAAATCTCTGGACACGTTATTAGGGCTGCGCTGCATAATTGCTGTCTGCTCCGTGGGCCAAAGCGCGACTCCACTATGCTCCGGTGACTCTGCCTGCACGGAACACTTTCAGCAGGGCAATTTTTGAAACTCCGAGAAAGATTGGTTAAAAATGTTCCTCTTGGATTACTCGGGTGTAATAATTGAAAATGCCCGTAAACATTCATTCTCTCAATATTTATTCATGCACAGTAAAAATGTGGAGAAAAAAAAGACATTTATGATCAAACCGCTCAACCCTGAGAGTGACGACGACTCTGGTGGTGATTAAGCTCATCTTTGATCCCGTCAGCTAGCAAATGTATGCATTAAAACTTAAAGCGTCTCCTGCAGGATAAAAGAATTTTTTTTTGTATATGAAAAATATTTCTGGCATCTATCTTCTTCTTGGGCTTTTTATCTGCTGTCAAAATAGCAAAATATGCTATGCAGCCGGCTTCTAGATCTAGATCAATGAAGCAAGAACCCCGGAGGCATGAACTACATTTTAATAGCTATAGGGTGTTTGCTTTTGGTTGCTCATTAACATCGGCAGCACCAGCAGTGGTTCTTTTTCCTCATTTGGTCTTAAAAAATTGGAGAGTTTAATACTGCGTTTCTGTCGGATGTTAGCCGTCAGTGCAATTACAAGACGTTTTTGTACCGACTTCATTACCGGCATGGCACGCAGATGAGAATAAAAGAGGGAATCAGCGGGTGTGAGGTTTGTTGGGGATTTGGCCGCATCTGCCAGAAAACAGGCCGCAGAGCTGGAAAACCTCCCTCCAGGGGTTTTAAAATGACCTTGATGTCATTTTACACTTTTACCTGGTGGGAAACTGTGCCCAACGCTCATCTCGCTCCCGTTCTTACATCTAGAGCTCGTAGCGGTTTTCAACCACCGTTCAGAGGACGTGGCAGTATGACAGACCTGGAGAGGAAGGTCTCGTTAACACAGCAGAACGGCCAGTTTCCAACGTGTGTAGTATTTTTTATCATTAATCCTCTGGTCTGTTGGTGTTAGAGGGCTTTTTTTTAATTGCTTGTATGTTGCTATTAGTCGGGATACTGTAGCTCCTGGACGTCTCCCTGCGGAGGTGTTTTACGCATTTCCAGCTGGGAGGAGAACCCTGAAGCAGACCTGAGAGATGCTGGTGGGATTCCATCTCTCATCTCACCCTATCTAAGAACAAGATACTCCGAGGCTAGGGCAGGAGGAGGTTTGTTGGGAGAGGATGGAACTGCCAGCATTGACTCACACCCTGGTAAAACACTTCAAGAAAATAAAAACACAGATATTAGCAGAATACAGGAATAAGTAAAGCAAATCAACCTTTTATTCCGGGCCAAGAACTGAATCCTAACCGCACCTAATGCCTTCCGCTTGTGCACATCTGTTAATGTACGGTAATTTCATGAAAATAAATGACGCTTCGGTTTCTCTGGGTGACAGCCAACGTTAACAGATCCCCTGTCGGGTTATTATATTGTGTCACTGTGGTGATTTCAAGAGCAGATAATGATTTTACATGAAACACGGGGACCCGCATTTAATGGTTTACCAGCTATGATATAAGTGAACCCTGCAACATTGATTTAATCAGAGCTGCCGGTCGTAAATAAAACTGTAGCCGGATGCTTTCATCCTGCACAGTAGTAGTTTTATCATTATTATTATTATTATTATTATTATTATTATTATTACACCTTTATTTTACCTAGTGCCTCTTAAAAGCCAGCTTAACTTGTGTCGATCAGGGCCCCACCCAAGGATCTCAGCCTGTGGACGAACATGACTGGGGAACTGTGAAATTGGAGCCTAAAACTTGTGTTTTGAAGTGTAAGCTAAACTAACCCGGTCTTTTAAAAACTTCAAACCCATGCCACCACTCTGTCTTGTGGTGTTCGAGTCCTTTCACAAGCTTTCAGACTGGAATTTGCCTCTTCAGCGGGCTAGATAATAAATTTGAAGAATTCCATAAAGTGGGTTCAAAAACCAGTTCAAGGCTTTTAACTGCGGAACCCGACTCAGGAGATCACAAAAGCGGTTATTACCTGTCTTTGGTTGCTCCAGCGATCCCCGTGTTCCTCTAAAATAGAGATAAAAATGACTAAATGTGCAGCTGTGATTGTATAAACCATATTGGGACCAAAGTCTGCTGAATTTACTGCCCATGATAGTGATGTGTTTTTTTTTTGTTTGTTTGTTTTTTTAATCATTTAATGTTAACATCACAGGGGAACTACTTTCTGTCAGTCAGATGTTTTCCGTGATCACTTCGAGATTGATGCCTGGAGCCTCAGTTTTACGCAGAAAAGATTCAGCCAAAATCATGAAACCTGAATATTTCTCCAGGTGGTCAGACTGCTCATCATGTTGTTCAGCGTAGGAATAATAATGCAAAATAAAATTGTATTTTTTGTTATATATATATAAAAGGAAAATGGCAACAACAACAAAGTACTAAGATGCCTGGAAAAATCAAGCAAGCCCCCCCCAGCTGAGGCGCCATACAAGACAGAAATAGAAGCAGCAAATGTATTATTCTATGTTTTCCTCATGATCTCTTTCACTTTGTTTTGTGTGTCTGTGTCTTTGCATGTGTGACAGAAAGGGTCTGGTGATCGCTGTTATCCTCACAGCCTCACCATGGCAACGCACAGCCCTTACTTTTAACAACCACTGAAAGTATTCAGACTGCTTAAAGCTTGACTAAACACAGATTTTTATGCCCACTTGCCGGAAAAATAAAACGCTTCCCGCAAAAAGAAAACTTCTCCAATCAGCCGTGATCATTTTTGCCTGTGATTTGGTTTTTTTCAAAATGCTGACTTTTAATGAGCTGCTCCTCCCAATGTAGGTCAGCTCTGATGTTCTGATCTCTGTTTCCAATCGACTCTGGTGGGTGCTTTCTGCGTTGCTATGGTTATAGTGTGATGGCATTATACAGCTGCAAAAGAAGTGGAGTGGGGCTGTTTCTGCTTTTTACGCCAATGCCTGCCTCAATTAATATTCTCATGCTAATTAATGCGAAAAAGAAAAGAAGCCAATTTATTTGATTTAGCCATATGTTTGATTTCTTAAACTGTTTATTCAAATATTTATAGATTTTTAAATTAATGTAACCATTTTTCTGCTTAAATGTTTGCCGCTTTTCATTCTACACACACACACACACACACACACACACACACACACACACACACACACACACACACACACACACATATACTGTATATATACTGTATGTGTAAACATGTAAGCCTGAACATCCAACTAGCATGTAATCCTAATCTGTATAATCAGTAAACATCAGCTTCTGCTTTAGCGTGTTTACTCTGACACCATTTCCAGGCCACATGGACTGCTGTGCGGGTCAGCGAGGGTCATCTAATCAGCCTTGTTATTTTGCCGCTCCTACATGTGCAGACGTGTGTGGAGTGTGTCCTCCAGGTGTGTGAAGCCTGTTGCCTCTCTGTCCTTGACATTTACTTTTTTTCATGGCTGGAAACAGATGAAGTTTATAAAATCCTATATATTTTGCATGTCTCCTTCATGCTTTCCTTTCTAACCATAGAATTCTTTTTCATGGAATCATTTTTCTTTATTAGATCCACTTTTAAAACTTCTTTTCCCAACATTCTTGAAATAAAGCCCAGTGTGATGTGACCAACTGACACAGACAATAATGTCTTATAGTGGTTGCTTCATCAGATTAGCGGCTATTTCTTCCTCAGGCACTGGTTGGAACAAAAACTTGGGCGTCTGGTTCGAGGAACTGACCAAAACTAACATCTGATGAAGGCGGGAAGACACTGTGAGGAAGGATGAACCGAACATGACATTCTGAGATACTGACCAATCAAGAGGGTCACACCCCATTAGGCGGTAGAGACGATGTTTTCCTGGAGATACAGGTGACTGAACCAGGTGAATGGGCTCCTTGGTGCCAGGAGACACAGCAGAAATCAGAGCTGGGTGATTTTGTGGAAGTAATATTTGATGAAAAGCTCGAAACAAAGCCCTTGAGTCAGAGGATTAATTAATCTGTTGTTCCAAAGGGACTAATTCTTGACGTAATTCTTACAAACAGTGCTGAGCACCTTTTTGTTCTGGTAATGTCACAATTCACAATCACATCAAGTAGTATAATTTACCTCTGGCCTGCTGTCTAACCACCGAAGCCCAGCCCCGCCAGCTGAAGGGCTCTTCTGCTCAGCGGCAGAGAAATTGTTCAATTACCAATTACATGAATGTCTGCTAATGGACCTACCTGAAGAAGGCTATCTATCTATCTATCTATCTATCTATCTATCTATCTATCTATCTATCTATCTATCTATCTATCTATCTAACTATCTGTCTATCTATCTATCTATCTATCTATCTATCTATCTATCTATCTATCTATCTAACAGTAATGATAATCCATCATTGAGACTACAACACAACACACATATTACAACCTTTTAACAACAGGTGTTTATTAGCATTAGCAACAGGTTTACATCAAATTTATCTCGAGTACATGTTATTCAACCATGTAATTTAAGAATGAATAATAACAGTTTGCCAGGCATTGCTCTACTTTTTTTTTTTTTTTTTTTGAGAAATATGCATCTATTTAAATAGAGGATTACGTAATTATACATGACATAAAAGTATAGCAGCTGTAAAGCATTACACAGGGAACGTGCTGGCGTGGCGTGCAGCGACATTTCCCAAAAGCCACCACTGGAAGATGAAACAAGGGAAGCACCTTACGATGATGGCACTCAAGGTTTAAAGAGTAAATCAACCATGGAGGACATCAAGGACAATAAGCTGTTTTCAAACAAATGGACCAAGTCTGAAATTATAGTTTGATGCACTGTGACCATTATTGTTATGTGTACAAAATGCCGAATATTGCAAATTACTTTATATACTAGATATTTTGGGGCCTAAATAAACTGCCTTAACCATGAAAAGCAAAATATTATAAAAAAATAAATAAATAAAAGTTGTGTGCCTGTTCATTTTAATTTACACATGATCCTTTTTCCTCCCTGATTCTTCATATCTGGACCTGACAGATGAAATAGTTCAAAAGATGAAATGCATCACGGTACTATTACTGCCAAGATAAGACTTGCTGTCGTTGCAATAGCTGCAATTTTATGTTTAGGTGATTTCCTTGTGCTATATTCTGCGCTTGCAGGTTGTAAAAATGAGCCAAACTCTTTTGTCCCTGCTTTGTGAACAGTGAACATGGTGGAAAGGAGTGGGAAAATGTTGACTCAGGTCAACAAAGGAAAGAAAAAGCCGTAACATTGGACATAAGCAGTGTTGTGTTGACCAACTACAGAAAACTTGTGCTACATCAAATGTTGATTTACTCTTTAAAGAGTCTTTTTGTTAGCTTCACATGTGCCATTGGGAAATCCGGCTCTGGTGTTGTAGCTTTATTGTAACATCCACAACGCACATACAGGTGATTAGCAACATCAGGAGGGAAACATTTTTAAGACAAAATGGGCCCTATCTTACACTCCCTGCGAGTTAAAAAAAAAAAAAAAAAAGATTTTAGAGTCCAAATCATCTGCTACAAGCAGCAGGGGGATCTTGTCACACCCCTGTATCAGCTATAATATCTACATTTCAGCTTTCTGTAGCACCACCACTTTATCAGTGTAAGATACGGCCCTGTATGCGGGTTTGTTTTGACAGATTCTGAACTTTCATTACGAAACATATGTTACCAAAGTTTGGGTTGTACTCTCAACATAAAAGAATGATGCAGCCGCCCCTTAATAAAGTGTAAATGTGGCATTTTCGCTTAAAAGATGCCATTGCAATAATCTGTTAATAGCATTACTTTGACAAAAAGTAAAAGTACATTTCACAATATCTTAATATCACTACAAAGTACATGCTTTGTACATTGGGAGGTACATACATTTCATATACTTTGAAAGAACATGAGGACTACGTCTCTTCTCTTTGGAATTTGTTTAAGCTCAAATATCAACTGTTGCTTATTTACAGAAATTCAAATCTTAGAAAAATGTGACTATTTTCTTTCTCCCTATTACCTATTATACATTCCTGTGAAGTGTGTAAATATATATATATATATATATATATATATATATATATATATATATATATATATATATATGAATGTTTCATGAAAAAGAGAAGTTTTTACATTAATTAGTCAGCCAGTTTAAATGTCCTTGAAGGCATCTGCTTCACTTTTTTAATTTCACTTGGCTCGTATAAATAATAAAACATGAGCTTTCTAATTAGTAGGATATTGTGACCTATCAACAAGTTGTGATTGCATTTGCAAAGAAAAATTTTATATGAAATTTTCTTAAAAACAAACAAACAAACAAAAAAAACATTCAGCAAAAGCTTTTAATGGCATTCCTGCTCCATAAGACCATTGATTTGGTATTTTGTCAAAGATTCTGATTGTCAGAGACAGCAGATACACACTAAACGTACACTAAAGCATCCCATAGGTTGGTTTATACCTGCTGCATATTCCAGGTATATGTTTTCACCATTCTCCAAAGGCTGGCGATGAATCATTGTAAATCCTTTTGCAATTAAATTTGTGGTGGGTTCCAATCAAAAACGCTGATCGTTTACAAAGAATGAGTGAAAAGGTCAAAGCCAGGTCACTGAAATGTGGGGCTACGGCCGAACTGCCTAACTTAGTTTAACCTTGGACACTGCGATGACTAATTTTTAAATAAAACTGGTTGGCTGCAATGACACTTTTGTTCCCAAAGATCATTAACTTCGACTATTACGCACTCAGAACAAGTGAAAGCAGCTTTCCACCCAGAGCTGCAGGGTCATTAGTGCCAGGGCCACAAGACACTATTAGCTTCATATTATATAATAGTAAACGCTTTAATCTTCACTCTATGTTATGACATTTCCTCAACAGACCAACAACAACCCACATTCTCAAGAAACTTGGAGACGTCTCAGTCGTTCCAAGGTTTAGTATTCCTCTGACACATCAGGAATGTTATTTGTAATTATCCTTTCAAAGGTTGTTAAGCTGAAGGGAGAAGATGCTGACGTAACACATTTGAACATGAACTTTCCCTTTGCAGTTTAGGTCCTTCGAGTGGATGGGCGTAAAGGATGGAGAAAGATGGGCTGTGCCGTTACAGTCATCCAGGCGCTGAGTCACCCACGCAGCTTAGTTTAATTACATGCACTTTTCTCCTGAATTTTGTGTCATCTTTTCAATTGTTATTGATGAGTATTGCTAATGTTTATAAGGTCTTGCACATATTTTCTCAATTTGTTCTACAAGAATTCTTAAAATTGTACGATTTTCACAGAAATACAGATATGTTTATTCTGGGTTTAGAAAGACATGTTGAGGGTGTTTTGAGGAAAGAAATGAAGACAATGATAAGTATGAAGAACAATCTAAGTTGCAAAGAAACCAGTGGGGGTTGGGGGGGGAAGCGTTTCTGTGTATATATTGTTTGAGAATTGTGCATTCTGAGTGTTTTCATAGCACGCCGTCTGCCACGCTACAGCTAAACTGGACACCACAGAAGCATCCATGTGTAAAATGCAATAAATTTGAAAAGCAGTTTCTTTTGATGAAAAATTGTGGTTGGAGTTACTCATGGAGTAAACATTATTAGATCAGAATAAATGTGAATAATCCATCATTTCTCTAGTACTACTGCTTCTTGTCCACCAGTTGTTGTTTTTTTGTTTGTTTTTTTGACATTTAACCTAAGGAAAAGAAAGCCTGAGTCATGCATCGGAGTCAGTAGTTCTCAGTCGCTGCACACATGAACAGGGAGTCACAATTTAATTTTTTTTCATCTATTTTCTCCTCCTAGTGTAAGCAATAACTTGACAAGCGCCTAAGCCACGCTAAGCTGACAGAGTCCCATTTTAAGTAGACCAAATCCAAACACAAGTTGCTGAGCCACCAAGGACCTCTTTCAGTACATTTTGGCGGACGGGCAGATGTTTCGTGTCTCCGATTTGAAAGCAACGTTAAAATGGGCCTCATCAAAAGTTCCTTTTGGCACCGATGATATAAGTCAAGTAGCCCAAGAGCAAAAGCCTGATATGAAATTTGTATCCTTAGCTCTGATTTTGTAATATTAGATAGGGATTTCTGCATCATTTACACAGAACTAGCAACATATTGTATCTTTCTAAAAAACAAGCAAACAAAGAACATGATTATTCAGACTTAATTATTAATGCATCATTACATTATTAAATATCAATAATAAAATGTTACAAAATCTCTGACCAATTCTACACCTTAAACTTTAGGGATCATCACTTAACAAGTAATTCCTATAATATTATCTAAAACTTGTTCATTTCTCTGTCCATTGCATTTTTTAAAGCTTCTCTAAAATATTATTTCCCTTATTCCCTCATTCCCATTCTATCACTCTGAAATGTGCTCCCATCCAGCTGTTGCCTCTTCTGCATCTTTTATTTACTCTTTGTAAGACTCCATCTGTTTCCTCTACTGATTTCTGTATAAGCATGAATCGAGTGTGGGGAGGTTCAAGTATTGCCCAAAATAATTTCTCACCAGTAGATCTGCTTTTCTATATGTATCACATTTTTGAAAAGCCACTTCCAGAGAGATGACAAGTTTACTTCACATGGCAGAACGGGATTATGAAAAAGTGTCTGGGTCCAAGTACATTTAAGATGTTTGCAGTAAACACGTACTTCAGCTGGTAGCGCGCCTAACGATTTTCAGATGATGGAGTCGAAGGCCGCCCAACAGCATGTTTGATATTCCAGATCGATTCTAGATAGGGCTGTGACCTGCAACAGCGCGTGTCCTATTGAGATCTGGCCAAAAGGTCTAGTGTTACGGAGGATAATAATGTTAGGATTGGCTGAAGCTGTCCTCACATCTGAGGCTCCCCAGGTTCTCAAACTCGATTAAGATCTGTAAAATACATTCCCCCTTCTCCTGTTCTTGCCGATGCCCCAAGAACTCTCTTTCATCACTCTGCATACAGTGCAAAATATTGGCACAACAGCAGGTTGTTGCTTCTAATATGTGGTGTTACACAGTGGGGTTTAGAACAAGCTAGGCCACACAGCCAGCAGCACACACACTGTCAGGGAATCAACGCTGGCAGAGACCTTAGAATTGTTCATTTGCCTTTTAAAATAACCTAGATTATAGATAATTGACTCTTTTTCCACTAGCAGATGCAAAAATCTGAAAATGCTGTAACTTTGAGGCAACACTGATGATTCATCTTCATCACACACTTTGCACTTATTTTGCAGCAGATGCCTCTTTTTTAGAAGAACTAGTCACTTATTTCCACCCAATTTTATCTCTCACCTTCTGTCTTTATTTCCCTCCACCGGTCCCATATCCTCTGATCTGAATACCCCTTTCCTTCCGATCCCATTTTCATCTTTTTTCCCCATTTCATCTCGTACCTATGTTTTTATACTGGCAGAGCAACAGGTTCTTAAATGTCTTTTTGAACGTGGCGTTGCACAGTGCGTAACAAGCCGGGTTGATGGTCGAGTTGACATAACACAGCCAATATCCAATTGCCCACACAGTGTCTGGCACACAGGACTGGCAGAAGGTTGAGATCAACACCATGACGTTATACGGTGTCCACGTAATGATGAAAGCCAACAGGATGGCAAAGATAGTCTTGGTCACCTGTAAAGTCAGATAAGAAAAGTATGAAATGGAGGGTGAACTGAAACAAAATACATCAAAATACCACAAACATTAGATTAGAGACCATCCTACTCCAGGATGTCCAGACCAACCTATCCTC
The DNA here is from genome assembly GCA_016586285.1 of Arothron firmamentum. Classification (NCBI taxonomy): domain Eukaryota; kingdom Metazoa; phylum Chordata; class Actinopteri; order Tetraodontiformes; family Tetraodontidae; genus Arothron; species Arothron firmamentum. The sequence continues at coordinate 12,708 of BJFM01005897.1, forward strand.
AGCTGTCTCCTTCAGCTCCTTGATAGGAATGCCAAGGCTTTCAAGGTTAGATCTGATCCTTCCAACATCCGCCCATCCAACCTCTGAAGGTAAATTTAGGTGTTTGTTTTTGAAAACACTACTCTCCTGACCACATATGAGGGTGGGATGGACGACTGATTAATCATTTAAGATTTTGTTTTGTTTTAGTTACCTCTGTTTTGGTGTTAACCAAGTTCAGGTAGGACAGGTGACAGCATTTGTCTACCGTGGAGGACAGAAGTAGTAACCAGTAGTTACCCCTGGTGCTATCCTAAAAGGCTGACTCTCAGGAGACCCGACATCTTGTGACTCATTTGAGCTATCCTGCTAGGTCCTGTTATGCTTAGAGCATCCTGACATTTCCAGCGATAGCTCGTGTGTTTGGGGGAAATGAGGGGAACTTTGTCCAAACCTCCTGCTGACTTTAGTTGCAAACCGCCACAACAGTGGCTGAAGGTCTGTGTTCAATAAAACCAATACAACCTCAACCTGCAACAAATCCGGCATGGAATACCAAGGTCATCAAGCCTGATATCCAACTGCAAAGGTTTACCCTCGAATCTGATCTGACTCACCACCATTTGGCAATCAGATCAGATTGGGCCTGATGTTCTACTCAGTCGAAACCCTCTATGTCACACTGTCATGTCCAAACGAGTTCTCAAAAGAACATCGGACTGACTTGGTGGAAGTGCTTTCCAACATCTGCCCAAGGCTACTGAAAAGATGGCCTATTCTGAACTTCTGTTTCATGCATAAGCACAACTCCAGTTAAGAACATAATTTAGCCCCTCAGGACGAGATTGGTTTCAGAGCCCAAGCTTTATGTTGAGCCGAGCCCAACTCTGGCTAGTTGCTATCTCAGAGTCCTTCCCCAGCAAAGAGGCCACATTCCATATTCCAGCTGACAGCTTTATTCAATCCAGGAAGCACCAGACCCCCTTACCAAGGTTAGGTGCTGGACCCTCACATTTGTAAAGGCCTGAGTACAAGTTATCTTTTTTTTACACTGTTGCACCATCTGCAACAATGTAAAAAAAGAATGCCTCCAGTTATAAAGATTTACATTAGTTTGTTCACAACCATTTCAGATTATGTAAAACCACTTCTTACATTCCAATGAATTGTTTAAATTGGCTACGTAATTACAGAATATATTTACATACTTTCTTCTCTCTGGCAGCCATCTGTCTTTTTCTCTTCACTTGGCTTCTCGCAATGCTCGCAAATTTTCTCGCCACAGTTCGTGGCCGGCTGATGGGAATTGAGTGTCTCTCAGCTCCCTCTATAGGAGGAACGATCTCCAAAGCAGTGATGCATTCATCTCCAGCCCTCTTCGTCACAATCTTTATTTTCGACCACTTCGAAGTGGAGCTGATCTTAGGCTCAGCAGGATTCACTGTTGCTGTAGCAACTGGGTTGGAATGTGTTGCGACCTGCACAAAATCCAAATGAGACCTCTCAGTAATACAACACAAGCAATCCAAAGACATTATTGAAATACTATTAACACATTAACCATAGTTGTTAAGTAGCATAAAGTATGATGCCTTTACGTAATATTTCAAGAAAGTAGTATTTATTTCCCACTAAATTAATGTCAATAATGAATGTTGGGGGAATTGGTTACCGCATCCGAGAAGATACCATCATCCCAGCAATCTATGAGTCTGACAGGAAATGTACTACTTTTCTACTTATCACGCATCCACCTCGGCCATGCCTGCGTATGTCATTATCGAGCCCGAAAGAGTGGCTCGAAGAGGGCCCGCGAACAAGCGAGGGGGAGGCTGATACTTGACCCAGCTTCATCATTTGACAAGTAGAGAGTGAGAACATGTTGGCAATGTCAAGGTAATTTACATAGATAGCTTGTAGTGGCTACTCATGACCCATTTTCTTCCCCCCCCTCTATGAGTAAACTTTTTTCTAAAACACAATTTCTTTGCAGCATAGTTTTATTAGAGAGGAACAGATAATTGCAATACTTAGATCGACTATTTATTATTTATAATGCCTTCAATCTTAATTTTGTATAAATTTTATACCATTTATTGTAGTATTTCCAGCAAATTTGCACTTTTGTTACACTAGATTTCTGCTGCCTGAGGTTTTATCACCAGGGGCCATCGTTCATGTATATTCCTGAATCTATTTTTTTTTTTTTTTTTGTCTCATCCTAAAATGAGGCTATGATGCTCATTAATGCCCAGCCTGAAGCACACACAGTTTGGCACATTGTGTCCTGTTCTCTTGTTACTTTGAGACAAGTGAAGCAGTTAAAAGGTCTGAAATGAGTGTCAAGTATTGATATGACATTTGGGACCAAATATTCATGGAGATGTTGCATCAATAATTTTTTTTAATCAGGATAAAAAGGAAATCTTTCAGACAGATAGCAAGAATATTAAGTTTGAATGTTCTGGTGAGTTCAGCAACACTAAATGTCCTGTAAATTGAATTATCTACTTTTCATAGAGTTCAAAACATGGCATGTCAAGAACACTATTGAAAGGAGGTATATTAACAATCTTTTCACATGAAGGACACTGTCAGTGTAAATACAGAATATTCACAAATGTGGAATATTGCAGAAAGATATATGCTACAAATGTAGGTTGGCGATCTATCCAAGGTGTACCCCGCCTCTCGCCCTGTGACAGCTGGGATAGGCTCCAGCAGACCCCTGTGACCCAAGTGTGGATTAAGCAGGTAAAGAAAATGGATGGATGGATATCTGCTACCAATGGAACTGTTGCTTGTTTTGTTTTTTCCCCCCAATACTACTAGAATGAATTTTAACACGTGGATCCAAGCCCATTTAATAAAAACCCAAATCATTAACACTGAATAATAGATTCAGAGTCAAAATCAAAGGAAAAATAAGATCTCAGGCTGATCCAAACATTTCCTGTTTCCTTTAATTATGTATGGGCATGCTTCAGGGACGACAGGTGATCTCCAGGGGGATCCCCTCCCTGACCTTAATTGGGGCATCAGTAAACTCCTGGACAGTTCTGGGTTGACTGATGTGCTCGACTGGATGCAGGACAACGGGCAGGCCAGTTAGTAGCGTCAATGCCTTCCTCAACCAGCAGCTGCTGGCATACATTGTCATACACAAAAAGGAACCCACACCGGGCCCACTGCATCAGCATGTGTCAGTGTGCTGTTGCCAGACTGTGAGCACAGGCCTTGCTTTTGGATGTCAGGCCCTCATGCCACCCTCACAGAGTCTGTTTCTGACAGTTTGGGCAGAAACATGGACACGAGGGAGCAGAAAGAGGTCCTGATCCTGGGTTGTTGCATTCCCACGACCCCTCCACCTCTCCTGGTGTACTTGTCTGTCCACTGATATCTCATCCATGCGCTTGACACTGTGCTGGGAAACACAGCAAATGGCCTGTCAAGGGCATATATGGCCACAGCCGTCCTGGGGGGGGGGGGGGGGGGGGG
>BJFM01005899.1:0-11967 GCA_016586285.1 Arothron firmamentum
GTGTGTGTGTGTGTGTGTGTGTGTGTGTGTGTGTTAAATGGCAAAATGAACAAGAGGCTATGCAAGGCAACGACCAAGGGCAGTGGAAGGAGGAGGAGTGTGTGTGTGTGGGTGGGGGCGGGGAGGGGTATGGTGAAGGACAACAGTGGAAGGGGTTGTCGGGTTGGGGTGAGGTGTTGTGGGGTGGGCTGAAGGGGGAACAGGTGGAAGGTTAATGGGCCTGGAGCGGATCCACCAGACGCTCTCGGGCTTGATATATGGGCCTGGGGCCTGGCGCAGGGCGTAGACTTTCAAAGATATATTATTTCATTTGAGGAACAGCACCATTCTGGACAGCAATCCCCACTCACCACCACCACCACCACCACTGCCCCCACTCACCCTCACACTCACTACCACCCAGCAACCCCCCACAGGCCAGCATTTGTCCAGTGATAAATGAGACCCCTGTTAACATATACATGCACAAATACAAATACACAATAAATTTTCATTTTCCTTCTTTCTTTTTCTTTCTTTCTTTCTTTCTTTCTTTCTTTCTTTCTTTCTTTCTTTCTTTCTTTCTTTCTTTCTTTCTTTCTTTCTTTCTTTCTTTCTTTCTTCCTCGGCTGTCGGGGTGCAGACAGGTCGGTGTGCTTTTTTAAGCTGCTATTTTGGTGGTAACAATATCTGTTTGATCAGTACCATTTGGTAGCAGGATTTGTTTTTGCAACTGGAAAGACGGGACGGGGCTTCACGGAGCCTTCCTTTCATTCAAACTGATTGACCATCGCTGAAGATACAGGCCTTTTTCTTTTTCATAAACTATGTAAAACAGTAGAGGTCATGGGGCACAAACAATCTCTAAAGCCCTTAGGTTGAATTTCTCCCACTGCGATATAATTTACCAAGGCAAGAGGTAGCACGCAGATTAATAAAATAAACATTATAAAGAGTTTAAAAAGTACTTTGCATAACGGCAGAGTAGAATAAAGGCGACCCTCTTGTTTAAGGTGGTATTTGTCTTTGTGATAAATATGCTTCACAGTTGATTAAAATATACATTATTCTCACAAAAACTATCTTAATTCACATATCTCCCTACTCCTGGCCTGAGCTTTAAACTGTACCCTTTCCTAATGCTGAAATGGTCCCAAAGGGTCCATCCTGGGGGACCCCAGCCGGGCGGAAGGAAGCACAGGAAACTTGTTAAAAGAGATGATTTAAGGTCACGTATCCCACAGGAACGGCAGCCATAAGAAGATGACGGGGGCTGGGAGATGTTAGCATGTGAAGAATCTGCTCATCTACTTGTTGCTTTGATGGAGGATGAAAGGCTGCCGTGAGGTTTACAGAGCTTTTTACGGAGTTTTGATGGACTGTCCTCAACCAAAATGTTCTCTTCCTTGCATTTTTTCATGGTCACTTTGTTTTTGTTCCCTTGTTTAAAACTTAATTGAACTTCCTATTCAATATATGACAAGAAAGGACTTTGTTGCAGGGATCAAATGTCTACAGCACACCATTTTTTTCAACTCACATCCTTCCTTTTCCAAACATTGTTGATACAAAGGATAACAAAAATTGCTTTCCACCTCTTCTGTATTTTTTTTCTTCTTTTTTTAGATATTTCAAGCGACTTATTAATGCCTGATTCACATTTGTGAGCACTTTGGGCATCGGTGGGAGCTGGAGCAGGTCGCGTTTAAGTCTTGTTTGAAGACGATCAAGGTAAAAGCCTTTTTTATTGGCAGGTCATGCCGCTTGTTAAGACGCCGATGCAAGCGACTAGTCTGTGCTGTTAGCCTCAGTCCTTTCACAAGTTGGCAGCAGTCAGTCAAATCAGCGGGAAGAGGCAGCGAGGAGGCAGAAAATGAGAGACAAATAAAAATCAAGAAAACAAAGTGGATATGGGGCTTGATTTAGTTAGCTGGGCCGCTAACAAATCAACCCCACAGTGTGGAAACACTTTGTGCACTACAGCAGAGTAGCAAGCAACTTTCTCCCTATCGGCTCCACTCGCTGTCGCTGTTACGAGCCACGTTAAATCTACAGCTAATGTAAGAACAACTCTGAAGTAAAACTTTACAAGCGTTATTGTGTCCTCATAAAAAGTGGAGTTAGGCCTATCTGTGGTTGGGATTGGTGTCTTGGGGTTGTTGGCAGAGCTTAAATATACGGGCAGAAACGGTGGCATTTTGCCTCTAAATAGCTCCGGACTATAGGGTTTCCCGGAGGTCAAAGGGGATGTGGTGTGACGGCTGCAGCCTTATTCCAACCCACAACCTCCAAACTAAACTCACCACACAAAACTATGCAAACCTGTCAGCTAATCTATCTTCTCCCTCGCCTGGGTGCGTGTCATCTTCAGACAGGATGTTTCGCTGCCAAATGGGCAGCCAGACAACAAAAGAGGGCAGCAGCAGACCAAACAAGCAGATTGTAGAACATTATTGAAAAGTCCTCTAAAAGACTTTCATGACGGTTTGCACTATTAACCTTTAGCTGAAATGGACTGAGCAAAGAAAAAAAGAAAAAGAAAACACTTCTTATGTTCCAGTGTTGCGTGGCCTCAATTATCTGCGTGTAATCCAGGCTGCCAAGAGGTTGTGGCTGTGTCCGCTTTCGTCAACTGTGCTGTCAACAGTTGTCCCCTAACATCTATTTTTGATGCTTATTTACGGCCTCTCTATTCTGGACGGCGAAAGGGTGTAGCGTTGGGGGGTAGACAATAGATAAGACAGTAGTGGAGCAGAGTCAACAGCTCCGCATCCAGTTTTACATTCAGAGAGGGGAAAGGTATATATATTTGACATGGAGCAGATTGAATTTTCTGGCCAGAGACTCATGGACAGGGTGCACGTTGGTAACACGAGATGCTGCAGTCGTGTTGTGACAGGGAAGTTGGACGTTTCAATAGGGCACCGACGCCACCTCCAGCAATCCAGCCCAGGGAAAAAAAAGGGCACGGAGGCACCTGTTACCGTTCTTTAAGCGTGGCTTTCGCCGCTGGTTTTAATTTTGCTTCAGCTCCCTCCATTTCTTTTATGACTCTCACATCATTCCCTCCTTCCTCACCTCAGTCTGTCAGTATCGGTCAGTTCGCCATGACTGCAATCCTGGCACGAGTCACCTATAAATGATTCTACACGTGTGAAATAAATGCGTTAGCTTAATATTGGGCATTAACTGCTGCGTTCTTATAGGATTGTGCTCTCTGGTAGTGGAATAAAAAGGGTTGAAACAATGACTGAACGAATGCCTGATTCATAAACGAATAGGTGTTGACAACACTTAAAGCTTTCTGAAATGATCCAGAAACACAGATGTTTAAAAAAAGAAGAAGAAAGAAATCAGGCAAAATAAAATGTTTTTCAGGCGGTAAGTTGGAGTCTCACCTTCCCCTGAGCCAATTCTTTTAACGGCCACATGTTGAAACTGCATTTCCCATCAGCAGCAGCATTGCCGAGCCTCATCCAGCTGCAGCGGTGCTCCTTACGCACACGCTTTCAGGGCACTTTGAGCCAGACGAGGCCTGGAGATGCACTTCGGGGAGACACTCGGCTCCATCTGTTCTGCGGCGTTCCCATCTAGACGCATCGTTCAACCTTTCCTCCAACTGTTCCCCACATCACAAGATCAACACTGATGCTCGATTAGTCGATTCAGATATTTAATTTGCGCATCAATGGCTGCGGTCCCTGTGATCTCTGGAGCCGTGCCATGTGGAGTTGTGGATTCACAGCTGTGCAATCAAATTCCCAGCATGTTAAACACTAATGGGACTCTGCTCTCAGACAGCGAGCATCCCCGCATCCGACTCCGCATTTTAAAACAGCTCTGGTCAGCTTCAGCAGTTTTACATTACACTGTCTAAACAGTCTGTTTGTGTTTGTGTGTGTGTGTGTGTGTGTGTGTGTGTGTGTGTGTGTGTGTGTGTGTGTGTGTGTGTGTGTGTGTGTGTGTGTGTGTGTGTGTGTGTGTGTGTGTGTTGGGGGTCTCCACATTCTAAATAATAGAGAGGGGAAGCCTTTAGCCAGTCTGTTCTTCCTCTTAACGCAGAGACAGCCAGACAACGACAGAGTAATTTCCCACTGTCTGTCTATGAGGCTTGCACACAGACACACACACACACACACACACACACAAAGAGAAACACACTTGCAAATGTGTGTAAATCAAGTCAGTGTAATCATGACTGTGTAATACAGTGATTGTAAAGCACTGTTGTCTCTTCTGCCCTCAGTCATATCCATATCTGCATGCACTCCACTGCACACACTCGTTTCCTGACTTTTTTTTTTAGTACTACATGACCTCTACCTTCCTACCTCCCCGCTGCACACGAACGCACCGTCATAAATTGCAGCATTAGCTCAAATACTGATTGCGTGGCATGGAAATTCAATGACAGGGGCTTAATGCACAGGAATTGCCTGGTAGATGAAGCTGTTTGAGAGCGTGTGTGTGTGTGTGTGTGTGTGTGTGTGTGTGTGTGTGTGAGTGCATTCACCAGAGTAATCGGTGTGTGTAAGTGAGTGAGAGGGTGTTTATAGATCAATAGTTTTGCTATGATCACTACCTTGCTGGGTTCTTTTTCTGAGAGATGCACGTGTGAGTGCATGCATGTGGCTATACATGAAATATTACCATACATACATTACTTACCCTATACATGTCTGTGTGTGTGCTTGAGTGAGGAAGGGTTACTTTTGGGAGATGCTGTTCCCTGGGCTGCATGCGTATTAGTGGTCTAATGTTCATGTGAATAATTGATTAGGGCCTCTCTGTGTTTTTGATAATTAGCTGATAGCTTCTTAGCTTTAAGCCCTGAGATTTGGTGCGTGAGTATTTGTGCGTACGTGTGTGTGCAGCATTGGGTGGGGGGTTTAGTTTGTGTTCATGAGGTATGAAAACAACACCTCTCAAAAGAGAAATATCCTGTTTCCTTAAAGTGACACTGTCAGAAGTAGGTATTATGTTTCTTTTACAAAAAGAACTTTTTATCTGGAAATTTTATTTTCTGCAGCACCTCACCCGTTTCCGAATAAATCTGAGGTGTCAGACGATAATCGGGACCTGGTTGTGTCTAATGAACAGAGCGTTCATTGCAGACATCCCAACACCGAAACGCGTGTCTGGCCCCTAACTGCTCCGTTGTCCTGCTGTATTGGTCTTTCAAATGCTCACGCATCAAATAAAAGGAGAATAAGAAAGTCAGGCATGTGCACGGTTCCTCCGCAACCCCCGCCCACCAGAGCTTGTATCACAGAGAGGAGAGGGTTTGTTGTCATCGTCAGCGACCTTGAGGAAACAAGGCGTTCTTCCCGTCCCAGCACACGCAGGCTCACACAGATACTTTGTTTTTCCTGCCTCACGAGCATATTAACACGCTTCTTGTGAAATCTCACAGACCTGTGCTTAGCCTGCTAAAGCTAACAATAAAAGCATGTGGGATTCAGCCAAGAATCAGTCTGAATCATGATGAATCAGTCAGAGCTTGGATTAGCTATGTACACTAGATATTTTACTGCGGGCACTTTAGCAGAGTGCTTTTAACTTTAGATGGCTACATTTCCTGTCTCTCCAGTGGCATCAGTATATCAGTGATGAATTGAGCTAAACTGGAACAGGAAGACCTTATTAGGCCTTGTTTCCTCTTGTGCTGACAAGACTTTGGACAAGAGAATGTCCTGGGATGAGAAAAGCACGTCAGGATGTGTGAACGGGAGAGATGTGCGGATGGGATGAGCGCCAGACCGCGGTCAAATTGAAAAGCACTGCGATCTCTGGGTTAAAGGTCAGCCTCCGGAGTCTGTTGAAGCCACCACCGTGGGAACCGATCAATCTCAGTGCCACGGCAGTATCGATCCGATGCGCACATTCACTAGCATTCTCTCGGACGCGCTGGCTCACGCACAATACCGCCTGTGTTCGTTTTTCCACGCTGGTTTCTGCCGTCCATCAAAGGCTGAGTTCACACACGCTGCCATATGCAGACCTGTTAGAGCTGTAAATGAGAACTTGCGGACACATGGCCACTGCAGGTCAGAGAAAAGGGCCCGATAGCAACTGTTGAATGTAGTCTCGTTTAAACATCAGGTTATATTGCGAATGGCTGCCTTCAGCGAGGATGCACGCAGTGGTGGATGCACACCAGCTCAAGACAGGCTAAAAGAACTACACACTCAGTCATGATAGACGTGAATGATTCATCCGTGTTGCTTATTCGTAGAATTAAGCCTGGTCTGGAATCTAAATCACCATTTTGGGAATGTTTTGGGCCTCACAGAATATAAATACATTATCTGGTAAACTGTATTGAGCACTACAAATGTTTGCAGTCCACATTTCTGCTTTTTGTTTTTAAATTATTGATTTGCAATGAAATAATTTTTGGTATTCCCTGCATAACTGTATAGAGAAAAAAGGTAGCTATGTATATTTAACAAACTTTAACTCCAACTTTGTGCGAACACGACAAACTGGCCATTGTGTTATCGGCAGCACTATCATTCCTCCCCCACTGGGCTAGCGCTGCCACCTGGCACCTGCTCATTTTCCCAGCATTCTTATCACCCTGTCGGCCTTTGAGCCAGAACCCACACGTACTACATGTCATGAGAACGAGCGCTGGTTTTGAAAGATGGGGAAAGGCATATATATTTGTTCAATAGGGAGAAGAGCAGGTTATAGGTGGTCCTCCCCTCCCCTCCGGTGGCGGTCATATGGCTTGGACTTCCCAGGGATTCGATCCCTCACTGTGGCTGTTTTCTGATAACTTTCTTTGGAGCAGTTAAGTTTGGGAGCCGTGACCCTGTGTCAGCTGGTCGAGCTGCTTCTTGTTGTCCCTCCTGATATATGATGATTGTATAGTTAAAAAAGAGAGAGAGAGATACATAGGCAAATAACCTATAAAGGTTTAAAAAAAAAAAAAAAAAAAAGCTCCATAGAATTACAAGTTACTCTGCAGGAAATCAAATGTAGTAGCTGAGCCATTACTCAAACATAGCCGTGCTGCTGGTGACAGCGCCCCATACTGAGACTCCTCTCAATTAAATTAGCCGAAAAGAGGCTACAGCGCACACGAGCAGGACATAATTAAGCGTTCGCGACATTCTGTGAACAACAGGCGCCGTGCTAGGTGAATTAATCTCTGTTCCCACGTGAATACGGGGCCTGTTTGGCTCAAGGCGAACAGATGCCAAAACAAGACGGCGGCAAAGGGCGGCAGCTCGAGACGCACCAGCAGTGATGTCAGCTTCAAACCTCACCTGTACTCAGAGAACGCATTGATTGCGCTCCAGCGCGGAGAGACTGAGGCGCAATCGGGGTTGTTTGAGGCGCGTGTATGCGGGCGAACACGTGCGTGCGTGATCCCCCCCCCCCCTCCCCGCCATGTGAAAAAAGCAGCACGGTTCTCTCCATTCATTAAAGCTCCACAGAAGGAGATTCCATTAATCTGTTCATTAGGCCACATCAAAAATGGAAGTACTTATTAAAATCAGATCCAGCTGTGTACTCTCGTTAAAGCCCGCCGTTCGCTACAAAGCGTAACAATGCTTGTGGCACTAGACCAAAACCCGGCCACAAGACGGGGGGGTTGGGGGGGCTACTACATTGGTTGGCCTGTTTTGACTCAACACACCATGATAATTGCTCCACTCTTGGCGGGGGGCTATGAATAAACATTACTTTTGTCAGCGAGCCTGTGAATGCTTCATTTCCAATTAATTTCCATTTGCCCAGAAATATAGGGAATCTCTGCTCTTAATCACTATGTTTTATTTTCTCAATCTCCCTCTAGTCTGTTTTCATTCTCTCATTCCCCGTATGGCACTTTCAGCCCACCTCTCACCTCCTCTCTCCCTCTCACTCTCCACGGAAAATCCCATTAATCCTGGACGGTGGTTTTGAACAAAAGCTATGGGCTAAGCGATTGATCCTGGCATTGATCCACCTCGTCTGAACGATCATAAAGGTGTTAAATTGGTTTCTTGGAGGATATGTATTTTTCATCGCCAGGCCGCCGCCAGTGCCAGTACCGACCTGGACTTTCACTTGCTGTCTTTTTTACTCAGATCCGATGGTAACATTCAAATATTAAGCTGATTATGCCTTAAAAAAGCAGTCTCACATGTGGATTTTGATGCCAGTTTCTGGACGATGTGTTCCGCCTGAACCTCACACGCAAAATCCTTGTTTTGAGGTTTGCTCTGTCCAAGGGCAGGACGTTGTAGAGCCCAGTTTAAGCAAAAGCATAAAATTATTTAACTCCTACTGCTGACAGTCCTTTTGAGATTTCATGTGGGATAATTGAGTTAGAAGAGTAGGAGCCAATCTCAAAACCTATGGCCCTTGATCATGCAAACTTTCAGCAGTGAGACCTAGCAGACAGACGGGGCAATGTTCTTCTGCAGTGCATTTGTTTGCTTTGGATGAGCGCGAGCATTCAGAGAACAATCAGAGGCTATGAAAAGCGTTCAGCCTAGTACCAAATTCACCTTGAGCGTGCGGCTCCTGGAAAACTAAAATTGGAGAAAACATTCAATGTTATTGCGGGAAATAAATAAGTATTTCTCCGTCACCTTCAAAGTTTGCGCAGACCATTTTAGTTATAAAGTATTTCATGTAGGAGCAGATTTTTACTCCCTTGAACTAATATAAACAGAAGAAATGATTATTTTTCTTTTGCTAGGTGCTGTGATGCACCTGACCTACATATAAAAAAAAAAAGAAAAGGTGTGCATTTAAATCAAGTGTTAGCGTTAAAGGTCAAAATCAAAGCATTGGTAGATTAACTAGAGCTAAAAACCCTCACATCATTCCTGCCCGTGGTAAACATTGCTCTTTTTAATTAGTTTATAATAGCATATAAATGAATAATTTGCCAATGGCGATATCAGGCACACTGTGTGTGACATTCTAGCAACAACAAGACAACAACAAGTCTGCTTCCTGTTCAGTAATCACCAGTCAGTAGTGTTATCTTCGGTGTCTCACGTGCTGAGAGGTCCTTTGACTGACTGTCAGAGCTGGTTTTATCAGAGGGAGCAGGCAGCAGATCCCTCCACCGGGCAGATCCCTCCACCGAGCAAAGGAAGAGCCTGTCAGGGAAACAGCTCATGTCGCTGACGCTTACAAAGGTCAGCCGAGTGAACCCCGATCCTAGCCTGCCCTCGCGCCCGTCTGTCTGTCACCGTGTCCCGTCCCCCCGTCCCCCCGCCCTCACCCCGGCCCACGTCTTGGCTGCGCTCGCCTGCCGTCTGACCCCCTTTGATGACCCAGTCCTCTTGTCAGAGAAGCGCTTCCAGGCAGGCGGAGCGAGGACGGCCCTTTGATGAGGACCCCGACGCTCTCCAGCACCGCCGACATGCGGGGGGCCTTTGAACGTGTAGCCGGCCGTCCACACGCGCGCTGGCGCTGGAACACGTGCTTTAAGGGCGGACGGGGCAGGGAAGAGTAAAGAGAAGTGCTTCTTTTGAGAGTATTCCTCGCTCTCTGATGGTTTTAATGAAGGCATTTGAATTTTTTCATCCTGCACTCGAGACGTCTTGGGGGGGGGGGGCTGCAAAAACAGACCGCAAACGGGGGCATGTAGGGCACAGAAAAATCTGTCATACTGTAAAAGAGTCAGGAGAGCTATGTTGCGTTTGTCATGCCACCTTCACAAATAAAACAAAAGCAGAAGGCATGAGGCAAAAAAAAAAAAAAGAATTAGAACATTTATTTTCTGTTTTATTTCGCTAACACCGCTCTGCTAACAAAACAATGCCTTAAACAAATGATCGACTTCCAAAAAACAAACAACAAAACAGAGTAAGGACAGTGAGGGATGGTTCCTGGTGGGAATAATTGTACTAAATGTTGAAGAGAGAAGAGAAATCTAGAAAAATGACCATGAACTGCTGCCTGCTGCAAACGTATAAGATTCCAGGACCCTTTTGTGCGTAAATTTGTGCGTAATATATTACAAAAACGTTACCAATTTCTTTAAATAGGCAAACCACATAACATAAAAAGAACTTCAGCCCATTTTTAACAAAGTATGCGTCCATTTTTTAACTATGATTGTGTTTGCAAGTGCACCTGTTCATTCACAATATAAATATTTGGTCGGAATATCTGAAATTCAAAGGCTCCTGGTGAAGTGAATCATTTACATTTTTATTTATCAACAACATGTTGCGGGTTTCTCTGATCAGCTGCCCCATTTCCCGGCCAAAATCGTTATAAATTAACACCCAAGCTTTCCCTGAAGTAAAATAACACCAAAGTGCAGCTACCAAACAGCTATCTCCACCTGTGGTTTTTTTTTTTTTTTGTCTATGCAGGGTCGGTGCTGTTGTTATGTCTGCTGAATCAACAGTCATAACATGGATAATCAGGCAGCAATAATCTTCACACTGACGCAGCCACCGTCTCGTGGCGCAGGGCCATAAAGCGTGCTGACGTTGGCGCACGCAGCGACAGTTGTTGACATCTAATTAGTGCCTAAGGTCAGCGTGGACTTCAACAAACGGGTCCCTGTTTCATTTCCAGATATCTCTGAAAGGGATTCTTTTCAGACGCGTTCACAGCGCACCTGCCTGTGTCGCAACATCGATCCGCATTCTTGAACAAGGCAAACGGTTCTCACAGACTCAAAGCAACAAAGTATTTCACACACACACACAAAAAAGAACACACGGCGTGCCCTGAAAGATACATCACTCCCAACGAGAACGCTGTTTGTTGACAGGAAAAGGGGAACGGGAGGATAAAGAAAGAACTCTATCATCCATTTTCCTCATTCCTTCTTTCAATGCGGCCCTTTTTTTGGTGTTTTTTCCTCAGCCTGGGTCTGTGGGGGTAATGATTAACACAACCACGCATGGGAAGAGAATGACAGATACAATGGAGGCGGTTGTTGTGGTGGGGAGAATCGCCGATCGACCTGCGCAGGCTTCACAAGCTTTACCTGGCATTCACAAGAGAGAGGGGGAAAAAAATGGCTACTTAATCATTATATCAATGGGATCACTGAGAAACTGCCAGTGCCGTGCAAACAGATAAAGCTGGCAACAGTGTTACGACCGGCAAATAGAGAAGTGCTTTATTGAGTGTGGAAGATTTCACATTAGAAAGGTCTGATTGTGTAAGAAGAAGACACCAAGATGTACTAAATATTCAAATAAACCAGTTAAGTTGTATTTTTAAGTAAATTATATGGAAATAATTGCATTGTGAATCTATTATTATGTAAATGATACATGGGTCATGGAAGCACTGCTGGAGGAACTGGTTTCGTAAGAGAACTCATCTATTTCTGCACAACAGGTCTCAAAAGGGTCATATCAAAAAAACCTCAGCAACTTTTAAGAGCAAAGTAACAGGTTTGTCAGGTTTCTGACTTGGTGTGTACGTGTGTGTGTCCATCCAGGTGGATGACCAAATGAAGCTGCTACAGAACTGCTGGAGTGAGCTGCTCATCCTGGACCACATTTTCCGGCAAGTGGTGCACGCCAAGGAGGGCTCCATCCTATTGGTCACTGGCCAGCAGGTGGGTTATACAGACTACGGCAATCTCACATGACTGCAAAGACTGAGACAGAGCAGCTCAAGGTCGGGAAAGAGAGGGATGGAGAGGCTGACTCAACTAAAAGAAAGAGGCCAAGTGGAGGGACAGCAGAGGAAAGACAAAAGGAGGAGGAGGAAGATTATGCTAACATGTGGTCGAAAGTGACAGAAATGATTGAAAACAGAAGTAGTGAGCGAAGGAGGTGGACGGTTGTGAGGGACAATTGGGGGGAAAATAGAAATTAAGAGGTGATGAGATGCAGAGGATGAGCCAGTTAAGGGAGACCGAAGCACTGAGCAGGAGGAGGAGAAGGAGGAGGAGGAGGAGGAGGAGGAGGAGCCGATAATCAGGGGAGGCACAGGCAGTTTGGTTTGCATACACTGGCTAATGAACAGCTGGTGTAGGTGTGTGTGTGTGTGTGTGTGTGT
>BJFM01005903.1:0-11529 GCA_016586285.1 Arothron firmamentum
TTTTTTTTTTTTAAAGGGCTCTAAAAGCTATACTCCAGTCCGACATCTGTGTCCATCTGTGTGTATTTCCAGGGCAGAAGTGACGCTATCACAGCCGTGAAATTGCTTAGTTGTTTCGATGATCTGGTTGCCGTAGGAACAGCATCGGGACGAGTTGCAGTCTTCCAGCTGGTGTCTCCACTTCCTGGTCGAAACAAACAGGTGAGAAACTCAGTAGAGATGTGATGCAGACCAGTAAAACTGTGATGTCATCGTGTTGAAGCAGCACCAAAGAAAGAGGTGGTGTTGTTTTTAGCTGCTTGGCTTGACTTTTTGACAAAAAAAGGCGACTAATCTCATCTACAATCAATCACACACTGTCATAAAAAGATGTCATGTCAAAAGCACCAAGCAGTGAAAAGGTGAAAAAAGTGGTGAGGACATGATGTTTTCCTCTTTTTCTCTGTATCTCTAGTTGCGACGTTTTGATGTGGTTGGCCTCCATAAGGGTTCCATCACATCTTTGACGTGGAGCGCCAATGGCATGAAACTGTTCTCTGGAGATGATAAGGGACGTGTGGTTTTCTCATCTCTGGACCTGGACCAGGTGAAACCACTGGACAAATGACTGCACGCCTGCTTTCTGATTGGTTAAGATGTAAAAGAGGTCACCTGTTTGGATAAGTGGTAGCTAGGTAAAACTGGTGTGTTTGTGTTCTTGAGCAGGGTGTGTGTAACCCCGTCTTGCTGTTGGAAGAGTCTTCAGGTGTGGTTCAAATGGAATACAGTCACCAGGTGCTGCTGGTGTCCACACAGCAAAGATCACTGCTTTACTGCACTCAAAAAGAGGAGGTCCAGCAGTTGGGCACCAAACCTCGCAAGAGGTAAATGTCTTCCGATCACAGAATGTCAGGCGTGGCCTGTCGTCAGCTCTAACACTTGCAGCCCATCTTTGTTCATTGAAGTGAAGACTGAACTAGAGACTCTCTGACTGAGAAAGCCTCTGGTAGTTTTTTGGCCAGCCTGCTTTGTTGCTATTGGGTGTCTTTCTGTGTTTTATTCATTGTGGAATTATATGTTGATTTCCATTGTCCTTTCTTGGTCTGTGCAGCAGTGGCAGGTTTGGAGCATGCTTCCTGCCAGGTCTTTGCAAACAGAGTGATCTGGAGGTGTTTGCTGCCCGACCTGGTCTTCGATTGTGGAGATCTAACATCCAAGGACAGGTGGAAAACACCCATCTACTGAAGTCACTTTTCAAGACACAGGTAGACTGGGAATGCTTGCAAATGGTTACTAAAGTGATACAGACAAGCAGAACGACTGATATTAAAACAAGAATATGTGTAAGGTTAGATATTTTGGACCCAAACAAAGCTGCATCAGAATTGTTGATCAGGGAACAGTTGCTGGAGAGGACATAAGAATGCTAAGTTTTTGTATTGCAGATTACAATAATGGGAAGAGTTGAGACACTTTTTGGCTTGTCAGCTGTTAGCTCGTCACGTTTTAGTGGACTTATTTGCCAAGTTCCCCCTCATCTGTCTTGAATGACCCATGATCATACATCTGCTCTAAGTGTGGGAGTCTGCAGCCCCGTGTATTTAGATGCATTTACTAATCTCACACACATTCTGATTACTGCTGCTTTTCACTTACTGGCCTTTGTGTTTAATTGTTTTTCCTCAAATACATTTGAGTGCATTTGTTGTCTGTCTCTGGAATTAGGTTCCTCATTTTGAGTTGTTTCCACATCCCGGTGCAGCTGGGGCGTACCGTCCAGCCGACCGCCAGCTGGGCCTGCTCCAGTGTTTCCTCAGAGATGGCTGGATTCTCAGCTGGAATGAATACAGTGTCTATGTCTTTGACTACCTTGCAGAGGTTAGTTGAGTTTATTTGACACTTATCACAGACAGAGTCACAAACAGCTTATCAATTAATAAATTAATCCCTCTAATATGCTCTCATCAATGTAATAACAGACCAATAAAGACACAAAGACTAAAATACCCCAAAAAATATAAAGCTTGGTCTGTTTTTTCAGAATTATCAAATGAATCTAAAAGGGTAATAGGTGCTACAAGTGTTTGCTGTTGATCTGGAGTCATTAGGTGCTCAACAGTAAAGAGGAACAACATCAACATTAGTTTGATGCTCATGGGTCAACAGCCATGTCAGTCAGTTAGTCTGGACTGATGTCAACCTGCTCAGGAGGGAAGACATTCCTAAACAAACACTGAGTGATTGATAATTAAATGATTTTTTTTGGCTATTCATTTTATTTGCCTTGGTTTTTTTGTGTTGTTTTGTTAAATAGTATGGTCAGAACTAGCTTCATGTAGTACAAGACATGGTTTTGAACTCTAGGACTGTTAAATGGGTTTAAAGTTACCTTTGGTAGGTGAGGCAGGTTTATTTGTATAGCACATTTCATGCAGCACAACGTGCTTTACACAGAAACATGCTTTAGTAGAAAAACGGAAAGCAAAATGAGGTAGAGTTCTAGGGCATTAAAGGAGTTTGTGACACTGGTGTCCCCTGATCAGAAATGGTTTAGCCATGCTGGGTGAGGTGAGAGGGTGGGCAGGAGGCTGGTGGGAATGGTGCTCCATGGAGTGAGGATGGGAACCTTCTTCGTCATGGATGGGATGGGAACCTTCTTCCCATGTTCTCAGTGGTATTCACCTCAGATGAAGATGCAGGATGGTCCAAAAGAGTGAGGTTTTTCTCCTGGAAGAGGTTTTTCATCAGGCAGGCGGCGTTGGCCTGCTCAGAGACTTATTACTACACAGACGGGGACCTCAGTCAAGAGGGATGTCTGCTGCATCATCTGCGCCGAGCCGGCCGTTGTTTGATGCCGTTACGTTGCATCATAAAAGCTGAAGCTCCATCGTTCAGTGGAGGGTAAAATCACCCCAGATGATGACGGACCTCCTCCACTGTGCCATGAGCAGAAACACCTCCAGTGGCATCTCGTCCTCATTCAGCAACGTTGAAAGCCAATAGCAACGTCCAGGTTAGGATTCTTCCTGTCAGAGAAGAAGCCTCAGTGTCCCATGTGAGGTCTGAGAGGGAGGAGGAGCTGGGACCTTTGAAAGGGTTTCTTCTGCGTTGCGAGAGGTGTCGCTTGCGCTTATGCAGCTCAACAATCCTGCCGTGTCGAATGAACATTGTATGTGATGTGTTGTTGTTTGAAGGTGATGATCGGCGCGTTGGAGAGTGGTGGCGATATCGTGTCAGTTTCATGTTGTGACAACGAGATCTTCATCCTGAAAGGAGACAGAGACATCATCCGGCTGTCCAACAGCCCGGAGGGGTTCACGAACTGTGGGTATTGCACTACTTCACCAATACCTTTTCCTTTTTCTAAAAGCCGTTGGCTCCCCTTATGCTGCAGTAACTGTCATTATTTCAGCTCTGAATACTGCTGCTAATGTAAGAAACTGAACCAACCTGTAGTAATACTCCTTTTGTACTTCTACAGTACTCGAGTAACTGTTTGGGTATGAGGTAAATATCAAGACATTAGCACAGTCACAATCCCATACCACCAATAACTGACCGTGGATGGTAGATTGTTTAAACACTTTCTGGCGTTTGCATGTGTAAAGTAGTGCCAAGTGAAACCTAACCTGATGTCATGTTATGATTTTATCTTTAAACCAAGGAAACGGATGCGCCTCTAGATTATATCCATTTTTATAGACTGCTAGAAATGACTATGTACTGACTGGCTGAAACAAAATACAGTATGAACTTTGATTTATTAATTTATGAATGTATTTTTTGAATAGTGCAGTACTTGAATAGGGATGTGTGGTCCATGCTGAATCAGTACCCAGAGACCAGCATGTCCTCGCAGCATGTTCCAGTCAGTCTTCTCCAGGGCTCCTCAGGGCCTCTATGGCCTCAGGGGACCAGTTCTTCCCCCCAATCCCTCCCTCTGACTGGCTGCTGCTGACCAACCGGCTTGTATGATGGAAAAAACGGATGAAAAGTTGGGAGAGTGGGACAGAGAGACGGGATGAAAGTCGCTGGTGACGGTGACGTAGGCGCCAGCGTGTGTGTGGCGTCTCACAGCTATGGCATGAATGATGCCAGAAGCTGCTTCTGCCTTCCTGGACAGAGAGTTTGCTCAAGTGCTACAAGTTCTGGAGAATGTTGAGCTGTTTGCTTTTGTGAGGTTGTTTCCTATACTTTCACGCCGCTACATTTCTGAAGGAAAATATTTGAATCAAACAAAGCAAAAAATGTTCAGCGTAGATCTTGGAAAGGCTAATGGCCGATATATATATATTTTTAAAAAATGCTGTTCATTTTGTTAAACAAAATTTAATACAACAATAAAATAAAGCCTGAATGAAAAGAGGAGATGATAGTGCCCCACATCTGTGTTTAAAAAGTGTTTAAGGAGGAAAACATGTTAAAAAGATGAATGTTCCTTGTGCAGATCAGAAGGCTACTATTTTGGAGGATATTCACTAAACATTATTGTACCACAGAAAATGAGCACTTTTACTGCATTGAAGTGTTTCATTTGAAGCCAAACTGAAGATTCTCCTTCATCCGCCTGTCTTTTCTACAGGGACCGAACTCTCTCTTCGTCTCTCCTCATATTCGGCCACCCCCACCATCCCCCAGTCAGCTGGACTCGTGGAAACTGCCCAGCCAATCAGAACTATGGCCATCAAACTTGAAGACGGAGTCCTGGAAGAGGGAGAAGGAGGTGGATGTGAGATGCAGAGCAAGGAGAAGGAAGGGGAAGAGCAGTTGGAGGTCAGCCATGCGCCCCATTTGCACCACAAGAGCTTTTGTCATTTACTCAGGATTTTGAAAACCCTTTGGGTGCTCTGAGTGAAATGATCTGGACAAGCGTTTCCCTCAGTCCAGCAGGGCTGTGTGACACTGGCAGCTTTTACTGAATGTCTGCAGGCTTCACAGCATATTAGGGTCACACTGGAAAAAAGAATATTAAAAGATCCATGTTGAGAAATTGCCAAAAAAAAAAAAAAGCAAGAAGAAACTCACAATGTAGCAAAATAAAATCATACATTTGTTGGTCTTCTGGCATGAAAAATGAGGCAGATGGAAAGTGTTAAATTGTACTTTGGCATTGATTTTTTTAAAAGAAAGAAACAATACTGTTTCAACGTTTTGTAATATTTTGAGTTTTTTAACTTTGATAATATTGCGACTTTATAGAAAAAGGCAGCAGAAATGCAGTGAAAATGTGAAGAATTTTGCACTGGTTTCTAAGAGGCTGAAGGATGGGACCCCTGTACCACTGCCCCAGTGGTGGAAATGCAAACCACCAACATTAGCAGGAATTTGTTTTTTGCCAACTAGGTAATGAGCTAAATATTCCTGCACATGTTGGTGGAAAAGGGCTGTGGAGGACTTTACCTGATGAAGCTGCAGCATTCATGCTAATGAGTTGCTCTCTGTTTGTAGAGGAGGGTGAAAACTGAATTTTCATTTTGGGGGAAACATTCTCTTCAACCTGTCTGTTTGTCATCAGGGCTGTCCTGTTGTCTGTTGTCCTTAGGGTGTCCATGTGGAGGAGACACTGTCCTCATTGGTTACTAGCCCATGTGAGCCTACTAATGGAAGCCCTCCTGTGACCTCCCCCAACGAGGAGACCTCCAGGCACTACAGCACCCTGCTAGGTCAGGAGGAGCTTCAGCAGGAGCTGGTGGTGAAGGCCATTAAAGTGAAAAAGAGGAGTAGGAGACAACAAGGCAAGCTGACATGGAGACGCGTCGACCTGACTGACAGAATTCAGTCTGCTGGTGATCTGCTCTAACGGCGGTCTTCCCTTACAGACGGCAGTCAGAGCAGTCGTCTTTCTGACAGCAGCTTGTCAGACTCCATATCTGCAGCCCAGCATGGCAGCTGCAGTGAAGAAGCAAGTGGAACTAACTTGAGTGAGCAGGCCTTCCTCGTTTGTATGGAAGTTCAAAACCAGGGCTGTCAAGAACGTGATCAGGACCCACAATCAAATGAGGCCAAGTATGGCAGGAAGGCGGCTTCAGAGATGCTGCCTGTCTGATTTTGCTTACTGACTCTGTTCTTCTGTCGCAGGCCAATTTGTCCAGAATCCCTGTTCTTCCAAAGTCTTGAGGAAGAAAAGAACCCAGAACATTCTTCAGATTCGACTGTGGAGGTTGTCCCTCTAACTCCAGATGTGGATCTGCTGCTGCAGTGCAGCTTCTCCTACATGCATCAGGGCGCAGAGTGTGATAGACAGGAGCAGAAGCCTGGGGAGACATTTCTGAACTCCACTGCACCACAGGAGGATAAGGAAGAGGTGGGATTTTCCTTCTGTGTGTCATTTTTGAGTGCTGTCAGCTTCTCCAGTTGTGATGGAGCTGGGCCTCTGAGCACCTGCTCCTTCAGGCTAATGATTTCACGTCTGTTCTGACAGCCAATGAAGACGAGCAAATGTGGAAAAATTATGATCTCTCTTGTTATTTCCAGTCAAAACACTTGTTGTCTGACTTTTTTATGTTATTTACAGTATTTTAGTGGGTTTTTTCTGAACTGCCGTGATTGTGAGCAGATCATTAAATCTCTCATTTTTGTTCTGCCTTCATCACATTTTCTGGGCTCCGAAGCTGAGCTCAGAGCTCGTTGAAACAGTTGCTTGTCTTTGTCAGCAGGCTGGTGACAAAGCTCCGCCTGCTGGCGTTGATGATCAGATGTCTTACTCCACCATGTCCAGTCTGGACAGAAAAGACAGCTTTTCCAGTGATGAAGATGGTGATATTTACTGTCACAGTGGGAGGGACGTCCCCATCTGTGCCCCCAATAAGACAGACGAGACAAGTGACAGACAGTTGGCCCCGGGTGCTCTGAACAGAGGCAGCCACAAAGCTGAGCAGGTGGGATTTCAACATCAGTTCTAACACTAGAAATGACACATGAACAGACGAAAACACAAAATCACAATGCAGAATGACCAAACTTTCCTACGTTCCCAGGGTACATTGGGCTTTTCATGGAGAAGCCTAGAGGTTAAAGAGTCAACGTAAACAAGACGCAGCAGGACACACTTTAAGCTTTTGCTTTGCTTCACAGAGAAAGTCTTCATTATTGTCGGCATGCCAGAGATTATTCAGAGACTCCTGCTTTAGTAGTGAACTCATTAGTTAGGAAACAAATACAATATTAACTAGTAGTATATCTGCTCATCTATTTTCCTTCTACACACAAGAAAATTGTGATTTTTGTCTCACTGTGTAGTTGGCAGAAAGCTGGATGGGATACTCGGGACCAGGATGTGGAATTCTGAACCTGCAGGTGACTGACAGGTCAGCCACTTTTTCAAACAATAAGAATAAAAAACTACTGAAGGAAAATGTCCTGCATGTGATGTCCTACGTACTAGTGCATCACAAAAAATTACAATCATCAAAAAGTAGATTTATTTCATGAATACGTTTCAAGGTATGTGATGTATAGAATAACAACGCAGGCTGATATATTCAGAGTGTTTATTTCTTTAAATTTTAATCATCTCAGCTGACAGCTGATGAAATCCCCAAATTTCTGAAAGCTAACTTATTAAACAAGAGAAAAGCTTGTGAGAGCAGCAAAAGCCATGACCTTGGGAGTCGTGGGTTTCATTTTACAGCCGATCAAATTAAGAGTAACTATAGGTGTTCAAAAGGTATTTTCCAAGTGTGTTACAGGTATCTGACAGATTACATGTGTTTCAGACATGTGTGGTGTCTGGACTTTAAAGGGGGACTCTTCTGTACTACTTTGCCTGACACTGGACTTTCCTGGCAGCGCTTTGACAACAATGTCCACCAGGTGGCAGTATCACCGTCTGGTAAGGTTTTGTTACAATAATTAAATTATTATTATTATTATTGTTTTTATTGTTATTATTATTGTTGTTATTATTATTATTATTATTGTTATTGTTATTATTATTATTATTCTATATAAAATGCTTGGTTTTTATTTTTATGTTCAGCTATTTTTCAGTTTTTTCAAAGAATCTACAAAATAAACATCGAGTGAAAGTCCTCTAGAGACAGATGACTCATTTTCACTTTTAACATTTCAAGCCAAACTAGTGATATTTGTTTCTGTTGATAAGATTTTCCTTCCTAAAGTAGATTTTGTGTTCAAGATATGAGAAGTGTTATTGTTGGATGCTAACTGATGTAACTCCAACAGGTCATTTGCTGTGGAAAGTGGAGCAGAAGAGCATGACGGCATTTGCTTGTGCTAAAGTAACAGTGAAAGGAAAGCGCCACTGGTACAAAGCAGTGGAGCTAGCAGCGTTTGTAGCTCTGAGTGATGACTCTGCCTGGATCATCAGGACCAACGGAGACCTGTACCTGCAGACTGGTAACGGTCACCAGCAGTCTTCTGCTGTGGCTTCTCTGTATATTGATTTCAGGTTAAAAGCTCCTAAAAACATCATCACAGCATAGGTTTCTGTCAGAACGCAAACCAAGTTTTTCTGAACGTGTGAATGTGTTTCCATGGTAACGTGTTATGTCTGTGTGTGTCCATCAGGTCTACGTTTGGACCGGCCGTGTGCTCGTTCAGTGAAGGTGGATTGTCCATGTGTGTTCAGCCAGGTGTGTGTGAGAGGGGGTGTGGTCTGGGCTCTGAGCGAACACAAATCTTTATTCTACAGAGAAGGAGTGAACAGCTACTGCAGCGAAGGCGACAGCTGGAAGTATGACACCATCAGGTACTTCCACTACTACTACTTTGATACGACTGCTTTCAAATGAGGGACCATAGCTTTGGACTGGACACAAAGCAAATGGGACCATTTGCTTCCCTTCTAGATGTTTGGGTTTATTTCTGCGAGTCGCTCATCCTCTTCTAAGCATGATTATAGTTTGAGCATTAGCTTAGCTAGCATAAGAGCTGTAGCTTGAGAATCACTGACCCTAGGAAGGCTTTATCTTCATCTTAAAGTAGAGAGGGAGTCATCCTCCCATACCTGGACAGGAAGCTGGCTCCTCCGCCCCCCCGTTCTACTGTTAAAGGTTCTGGAACCAGCAGTAAACTAGCACTGAGAGCAGAGTGGTCCAGTGGGATAACCTGCTGCTGTCAGCGGCTCCAGTCATGATGGAGATGGCCCTCTGAGGCCCTCGTAGGTCAGCAAAAGTCAACAGTCCAGCCTGGAAGAACAAAGGCTGGAGGAGATTTCCAGCATGGCGTTGAGTCGGTCTGAGCTCTGTATGAGCCGGAGGACAGATCTTTATTGAAGGTTACTGCTCACTCCTGCAGTCCAGCAGAACCAAGTCCACGTCTGCTGCAGAATGTGCTGAAGTTCATCACTTGATTCTTAGAAAAATGTAGCAAATATTCTTTTGTGTGTGTGCAACTGTGTGTGTTACTGCAGTGAGGCTCAAGGTCTGGACCTGATGTGTGTTGCCCTCGGGGATGGGGGCACCGGCTGGGCTCTGGACTCCAGTGGCAGCCTGTGGTTTAGAACCGGTGTGACTTGTTCTCATCCTCAGGGTGAAGATGATCACTGGTGGCAGGTAAAAAGTTCACACCTCTGACTTTAGGGGATAGTAACAACAACAGCAATCAAAGATGATGATCATTATGATTTTAGACATTTAATTTGTAATGCTTCACCACATGCATCTCAACAACGACAGACAAGTGTCTTGTCTGTCTCCCTCAGATCAGTATTTCAGACTACGTGGTCTTTGATCAGTGTAGTCTGTTCCAGACGCTCCTGCAGGCCACCCAGAGTGTTGCCACTGCAACCAGGGCACCAGTGGACCGTGTGGTAGCCTTCCTGTCCCAGTACTCCCAGTGTCAGCCCAGCCTGGTTAGTGCCAGCTCCAGCGGAGTGTGGGTGGCCTCCGGACGGAACCACCTGCACCTGGCCCGTGGCAGTCTCGTGGGTCAGTAAAGACTCCAGAACCATAGTTGTGTGCCCGTGCTGCCGGCTTGGACTCTGTGATGCAGTAGAATGGAGCGGACTATGTTCTGAACAGCTGTTGATCCTTTAGGAACGTTCTGGCAGAACGTTGTTCCAAGAGGAACAGTATCAGCCACCAAATGGACTTTCATCACGTCCTCAGCTGTGCCTCACAGAGAAGGTGAGATAGCAGAACACCTCAGTCATCTGCCCATCGCTCACTTGTAAACACACCTGATCTTCATATCCAGGCTCCTTCCTGTGGTTGGCTCAGAGCAGGAAAGATCTCTTCTGTGTGTGGGATCAGGATGGTCAACTCAGACCTTCTTCTGTCCCTCTACCTCCTGACGTAAAAACCCATTTCCTCAGTTTTCTCTTTGCTGGTCGACATTCATTGAGGAGGTTCCTGTACCTTCTGCCTTCTTTCTGTGTGCTCAGATGGAGCTGACCCAACTGGCTGCCTGTTGTGATGCTCTGTGGGGTTTGGATTCTCACGGCAGAGTCAGTATTCGGACTCTGTCTCCGTCCTGTCCCTTTGGACTTCACTGGGCCTCCCTGGACCTCAGCCAGCTTGGTACGTACCTAAGTCGTACCCTGGAGAAGATCTGGAGTCATCGTATCACACAGCCGGTGCTTAGGGTTCGCTTCCAGCATTATTGAGCTCCACATCAGAGGCAGCCTTGCTGATCCAGCATCAGATCAGGACTTGTGGTGAAGTTGATTCTGGAACCTCTTTGTCAAAAAGTCCAAATTCAGTTCCAAAGACAGACGGAGCGGTATGTCAGCCCCGACTTTAGAGTCCGGATTAAATAAGCCGAGATGTCACCTGAGGAGTGGTGTCATCTGTGCTCCTCTCAAACTGGACAACTTTCTTTGGGAGTAGTCAGTGACCATCCTCAGGGTTGGGAGTCAGTGACCCTCAGGGTTGGGAGTCAGTGACCATCTTCAGGGTTGATAGTCAGTGACCCTCCTCAGGGTTGGTAGTCAGTGACCCTCAGGGTTGATAGTCAGTGACCATCCTCAGGGTTGATAGTCAGTGACCCTCAGGGTTGGTAGTCAGTGACCATCCTCAGGGTTGATAGTCAGTGACCCTCCTCAGGGTTGATAGTGACCATCCTCAGGGTTGGTAGTCAGTGACCCTCCTCAGGGTTGATAGTGACCATCCTCAGGGTTGATAGTGACCATCCTCAGGGTTGATAGTCAGTGACCCTCCTCAGGGTTGATAGTGACCATCCTCAGGTTTGGTAGTCAGTGACCCTCAGGGTTGGTAGTTAGTGACCCTTCTCAGGGTTGATAGTCAGTGACCACCCTCAGGGTTGGTAGTCAGTGACCCTCAGGGTTGGGAGTCAGTAACCATCCTCAGGGTTGGTAGTCAGTGACCACCCTCAGGGTTGATAGTCAGTGACTACCCTCAGGGTTGGTAGTCAGTGACCCTCAGAGTTGGTAGTCAGTGACCATCCTCAGGGTTGATAGTCAGTGACCATCCTCAGGGTTGATAGTCAGTGACCCTCCTCAGGGTTGATAGTGACCATCCTCAGGGTTGGTAGTCAATGACCCTCAGGGTTGGTAGTCAGTGACCCTCCTCAGGGTTGATAGTCAGTGACCACCCTCAGGGTTGGTAGTCAGTGACCATCCTCAGGGTT
>BJFM01005904.1:0-32288 GCA_016586285.1 Arothron firmamentum
ATTTGTTTGTGCTGAACACAGGTAGCACCGTAACTGGCTGTGGATTAAGTCTGGAAAACAGTGCAAATGCTCTTTTATGTACGATATGTGGAGCAGCCTTAAATCCATTTAACCACAGTATTATGGACCTACAAGGTTATGAATCATTAACACCCCCTCTCCCTCTGTGTTATATTCTGAGAGTCAATCAAAGCTAATCCAAATACACCTAAAATGTTGCATATTTCTAAATGTAGCTGCATGAACCAACACTTTTCTCCATTAGGTCATGTCTGGGTGAAGCTACAGAGGCAGTGTCATCAAGCAAAAGCCACAGATTCAGCAGCCCATAATTTCTCTCATGCAAATCTGCTCCGGGAATGAAATTCCACCGAGAATTTGAAATAAACAATTGTGATTCGAGACCTTCCAGGCGATTCCCTGATATCTGTGTTGTGAATGGTTGACTTCTTTATAAGGTCAGTGCAAGCGTCGTCTGACACTTTGGCAAGAGTCTGCCATGCAGAAGAATAGGCTGAATAGGCTTCAGCTTATTCCTTCTTTGGTTGTTGTTTGACAACATGATTTTATTTCAATTTTTTTTCTCAAACAAATGAAGTATATTCATATTCGTTCAGATATTCCTCCATGTTATGGTTTTAAGGAAACTTCTGCGATTTCCACTTAAGGAGAGGAAATAATTTGATTTTGCAGAAGATAAATTACCGTATTTTCCGCACTATAAGACGCACTTAAAAGCCTTTAATTTTCTCAAAACCCGACGGTGCGCCTTATAATCCGGTGTGCCTTATATATAGAACAACATTGGTTCATTGTGGCTACCGTAGTCAGGGAGCGTGGCCGAAGTAACAGGGGT
Organism: Arothron firmamentum; assembly: GCA_016586285.1. Classification (NCBI taxonomy): domain Eukaryota; kingdom Metazoa; phylum Chordata; class Actinopteri; order Tetraodontiformes; family Tetraodontidae; genus Arothron; species Arothron firmamentum. The sequence goes on from BJFM01005904.1 coordinate 857, forward strand.
TAAAAATGTAAGTGAATTCCAGTCCCACACCATTAGCACTAACATTTGATTTACCGTAGCACTGTTTTACGTGTTCACTGAATCGGGAAAAGTTCCCCTCCACGTTTGTGAATGCACTAACTACGTGATAAACCTTGCGGTTGGAAAAAGATAAACTGTGTTGCGAAAATACTACGTCACTGATGTTACCTCGAGGAAAAAAATAACCGTTTGAACCGTGACAAATGGAGTTGGAAATACATTGTTTTCAACGAGGGCGGTGCAAATAAGAGCTACTGGTACGTACGCTACCGTATTGTGAATGCACGAACTTGTTTTGGAGTGAACGGAGTTGTCAGAACGCTGGTTTGTATTTTATTACCGGTAATAAAGTTTGACTGACTGACTTATCTGACTGTTTTGTTGACATTTCCTTTAGCACAGCTTCATCTAGTGGATGCATAACGCAACCATAGCCACTACAGTAGTTTCTATTCTCTGCGCCTTATTGTGCGGTGCGCCTTATATATAAAAAAAAGTTTCAAAATAGGCCATTTATTGAAGGTGCGCCTTATAATCCGGTGTGCCTTATAGTGCAGAAAATACGGTACATCATGCTGATAGAGGTTGGAAGGAGGGGAAAGTCTGGAGGAGAACAAGCTGATGCTGCAGAGGCAGGATAGCAGACACAAGACCATCGACCCTAATTCAGGCATGTACCTTACGGTGAATTTGACCTGCTCCTCCCTGTACTTGTTGATATCCCGGATGAGATCATTCAGGATCTGTCCGGCTTCCTCCCCCACCATCGGAGCCAACTCACCACCAGGTGGTGATCGGTTGACAGCTCCGCCCCTGTCTTCACCCGAGTGTCCAGGACATGCGGCCGCAAACCCGATGACACCACCAACAAGTTGATCATCGAACTGCGGCCTAAGGTGCCCTGGTGCCAAGTGCACATATGGACAACTTTATGCTGGAACATGGTGTTCATTATGGACAATCTGTGACGAGCACAGAAGTCCAACAACTGAACACCATTCGGGTTCAGATTGGGGGGTCATTCCTCCCGATCATGCCCCTCCAAGTCTCACTGTCGCTGCCATTGTGACCATTGGAGCCTCTCGTTCACCAGGGTAAACTCCAATGTACAGGCACTGAGCTGGGGGGCAACATGAATTGCCACCCCTGCCCGTCGCCTCTCACCATCGGCTACTCCAGAGTAGAAGAGAGTTTAACCTCTCTCAAGAAGGCTGGTTCTAGAGCCCTTGCTATGCATCGAGGTGAGGCCGACTATATCTAGTCGGAACTTCTCAACCTCGCGCACCAGATCAGGCTCCTTCCCCATCAGAGAGGTGACATTCTACGTCTCTAGAGTTAGCTTCTGCAGCCGGGGATCAGACTGCCAAGGTCCCCGCCTTCGCCTGCTACCCAACACAATGCACCTGACCCCTTTGGCCCCTCCTGCAGGTGGTGAGTCCACGGGAAGGGGGTCCCATGTTGCCTCTTCGGGCTGTGCCCGACCGGACCCCATGAGTAAAGGTCTGGTCACCAGGCGCTCGCCATCGTGCGCCACCCCAGGCCTGGCTCCAGGAGGGGGTCCCGGTGACCCACGTCCAGGCGAGGGAAACTTGAGACCATTTATTTTCTTCATCATTAGAAGTCTTTTTGGGCCCTTTTTGGGCTAGGTTTTGTCTGGTCCCTCACCTAGGACCTACCGTATTTTCCACACTATAAGGCGCACCTTCAATAAATGGCCTATTTTGAAACTTTTTTCATATATAAGGCGCACCGCACTATAAGGCGCATAGAATAGAAGCTACTGTAGTGGCTGCGGTTGCGTTATCATCCACTAGATGAAGCTGTGCTAAAAGAAATGTCAACAAAACACTTAGCTAAGTCAGTCAGTCAAACTTTATTACCGGTAATAGAATACAAACCAGAGTTCTGACAACTCCGTTCACTCCAAAACAAGTTCGTGCATTCACAATCCGGTAGCGTACGTACCAGTAGCTCTTATTTGCGCTGAAAACAATGTATTTCCAACTCCATTTGTCACGGTTCAAACGGTTATTTTTTTTCCTCGAGGTAACGCCAGTGACGTAGTATTTTCGCGACACAGTTTATCTTTTACTAACCGCAAGGTTTATCACGTAGTTAGTGCATTCACAAACGTGGAGGGGAACTTTTCCCGATTCAGTGAACACGTAAAACAGTGCTACGGTAAATCAAACGTTAGTGCTAATGGTGTGGGACTGGAATTCACTTACATTTTTAACCGCTGTTACTTCGGCCACGCCCCCTGACTATGGTAGCCACAATGAACTAATATTGTTCCATATATGAAGCGCACCGGATTTTAAGGAGCACTGTCGGGTTTTGAGAAAATTAAAGGCTTTTAGGTGCGCCTTATAGTGCGGAAAATACGGTATTTGCCAAGGGTTGCCTAACCAGGGGCATAAAGCCCCAGATAACTGAGCTCCAAGGATCATTGGGACACGCAAGCCCCCCCACCACAATAAGGCCTCTTATAGCCCCTCCTAGGCTACCACCCCTCCTGGTGAGGAGGCAGGGCCTGGGGACTCGGGGGCAGTTTCTCTTATCTCTGGGGCTGAGGTTGCTGAAGTGGTAAAAAAACTCCTCGGTGGCAAGGCCCCGGGGGGGTGGATGAGATCCACCCGGAGTTTCTTAGGACTCTGAATGTTGTAGGGCTGTCGTGGTTGATACGACTCTGCAACATCGCGTGGACATTGGGGGTGGTGTCACTGGATTGGCAGACTGGGGTGGTGGTCCCTCTTTTTAAGAAGGGGAACCGGAGGGTGTGTTCCAACTATAGGGGAATCACACTCCTCAGCCTCCCTGGTAAGGTCTATTCAGGGGTACTGGAGAGGAGGGTCCGCCGGACAGTCGAACCTCGGATTCAGGGGGAGCAATTGGGTTTTCGTCCTGGTTGTGGAACTGTGGACCAGCTCTACACCCTTAGCAGGGTCCTTGAAGGTGCGTGGGAGTTTGCCCAACCAATCCACATGTGTTTTGTGAATTTGAGGAAGGCATTCGACCTTGTCCCTCAGGGAGTCCTGTGGGGTGTTTTCCGGGAGTATGGGGTGTCGGGCCCCCTGATACGGGCCGTCCGCTTTCTGTATGACTGGTGTCAGAGCTTGGTCCGCATTACCGGTAGTAAGTCGAACTCGTTTCCGGTGAGGGTTGGACTCTCCCTTTGTCACCGATTCTGTTCATAACTTTTATGGACAGAATTTCTTGGCGCAGCCATGGTGTTGAGGGGGGTTCGGTTTGGTGACCTCAGGATTGGGTCTCTGCTCTTTGCAGATGATGTGGTCCTACTGGTTTCATCAATTCGTGACCTCCAGCTCTCGCTGGATCTGTTCGCAGCCGAGTGTGAAGCGGCTGGGATGAGAATCAGCACCTCCAAATCTGAGGCCATGGTTCTCAGCCGGAAAAAGGTGGAGTGTCTTCTTTGTGTCAGCGAGGAGATCCTGCCCCAAGTGGAGGAGTTTAAGTATCTCGGGGTCTTGCTCAACAGTGAGGGTTAGGTGCGGCGTCTGCAATAATGCGGCCTCTGCACCGGTCCGTTGTGGTGCAGAGACAGCTGAGCCGAAAGGCGAAGCTCTCGATTTACCGGTCGATCTTCGTTCCTACCCTCACCTATGGTCATGAACTTTGGATAATGACCGAAAGAACAAGATCGCGGGTACAAGCGGCTGAAATGAGCTTCCTTCACAGGGTGGCTGGGCTCTCCCTTAGAGATAGGGTCAGAAGCTCTGCCATCCGGGAGGAGCTCGGAGTAGAGCCGCTGCTCCTCCGCATCGAGAGGAGCCAGATGAGGTGGCTCGGGCACCTAGTTAGGATGCCTCCTGGACGCCTCCCTGGTGAGGTGTTCAGGGCACGTCCCACTGGTCGGAGGCCCCCGGGAAGACCCAGGACATGCTGGAGAGACTATGTCTCTCGGCTGGCCTGGGAACACCTGGAGATCCCCCCGGAGTAGCTGGGGAGAGGGAAGTCTGGGCCTCCCTGTTTAGGCTGCTGCCCCCGCGACCCGACCACGGATAAGCAGAAGAAAATGGATGGATAGATAGCATGTGAGGAATGTTCTCTGGGATTCCGAATATTGGGAAGATTACATCTGTGGTTTGTCAGTTCACACTCTTTGTGTGTGTGTATGTGTGTGCGTGTGTGTGTGTGTGTGTGTGTGTGTGTGTGTGTGTGTGTGTGTGTGTGTGTGTGTGTTAATTTCCAGCTGAGAAATCACAATTTTTACTTTAACCAACCAAGAAGAATTTTTTAATTAGCTCAACTGAGCTCAAATTCGGTGGCAGGTTAGAAGCAGAACAGAAATGGAACTTTGAGAATTTTCATGATGCACAGGTTGATGCCCTGTGTCCGTGGGAACATTAACAACGTCAAAATATACGAGTCTGGTCATAATTTCCAAACATTTTTGGAAATTCTTGTCTAGTTTTACTTCAGCAGTTTGTGTTGCTGACAGAGCTTTGCGCATGCTCGCACAACTATCGACACTTGTTTCGCCACCTTTGGCACAGTCTGTCATGGTTCTTTCCAAAAGTGTAGAATTCCTCCACCCATTACTGGCACCACCTGCCACATAGATTAGCACAAACTTACCCCTCACGGATGAACTCGGCTGGCTGGCCGTGCTTCATATTGTGGTAGAGCACGTCAAAGCCAGCATTTTTCTCCCCCTGACAAGGAAGAAAACAGACCATCTGTTAACACTCCAACCAAAATGGACCAATCATCCAACATTTGAGAGAGACAACCTTCTTTTTTATGTTTCATTCTTGTTAAATATTCCATATTGGTTCCTAAACTGCATAAAAGGGAAAATTCAAATTCAGTACAAAAATTATCATATTTATTGATCTCAAAAACAAATGTAAATGCAACTAGATACTAGAAAAGCAGTCAGAGAGTGCAGACCTTAGCCAAGTAGCTCATTTCCCCACATAATTTGACTTAAACCTGTAGTATAGAAAACTGTTTATAGGCAGCTGTAATACAAGGTTGCAAAAAGTAACCTCTATTCCTATGTATTCAGATGTCCGAGAAATAGTTCAGCTTCACCAGGAGTGTGTATGTTTAGTATATACACACGTCACTTCATTTAAATGTAGAAGAGTCTAAAGTAAAACCTAAGCTGGTGGCAAGATCTTTCACACAACATAACTGGAGTCCGTTCTGCAAATCCAGATGTTAGCTGCCTTAATTCAGGATAAAGGCAGTGGGCTTCCCCACGCGAGGACCTCAGCTCTTCTAGTTAATGGGAAAGAGCAGCTCTCGGACATTCTTGAGCCAAACAAGTGAAGCTCTGTGCGTGTCGCTTGTTCCCAAGTGGCTGCGTTGTCTAATTGAGTGAGTCGAGGATTTGTATGACACAGCTATTTCTGTCTAAAAGCCGGCTGTGTGGGAAAGGTAATGAACATGTCAGCACATTCAGAAATGATCAGCAATTTGTGGAAAGAAAGAAAGACCAATTTTAGAAGGATGAAACTCCTTATTCTTCTGATCCCAGGTAGTGCAGGATAATTACAGTATTAATGTTAATATAAACCACAGCACCCTTACTTTATGTCACACATTTTTGTCACAACTTCCCCAGAAGTTGGTCTGAAAGAAGGCCATCTTTAATCAGTCTCACACCAGCCTGGAAAAGAGGCGGATAAAAACAGGGTCATCACACAAGATTATCTTTCTGTTTGACTTCAATCTCACGCACAGCTCCATGTTTGCTGATGCTTTTCTGAAATAAAACATCCACATAGATGGTCCCAGGACAACACACACCCGAGCTACCTCCCGCGGAGGAAGGAAGCTCTTGCAGAGATCTGCACAAACCACTTTAAGGGGTAAACACACACAGACACAGACACAGACACAGACACACACACACACACACACACACACACACACACACACACACACACACACACACACACACACACACACACATGCACAACACCTCCTTAATTAACTCAGCAGCAGTACTGGAGACCTCTGTGGAGATAACATTAAGTTTGGCAGAGCAGATTTCGGATGCAGAGGTGGCGACAGACAGGCGACTGATTCACAAGAAGACAGCCAGACTGACGCCCTGTGCAGGATTTTATATCTGAAAAGTTGCTAACAGCGTGAAGGTGAAGCCTTTGAAATGTATTTAGTGCAACCAGTGAGGAGTCGACCCCATTAGATGTAAAATTTCAATTAAAATGTCCAAAACTTTTAATTTGAAGATGTAATTTTCCTAATAAAATCTTAGTATGACCAGTAGATATCATTTCAGCACAAGATAATGTGCTGAATGACTTCATAATTATCTATTTTGAGCCTTTCCTCTGTTTGTTCAAGGCTGCCTTCAGGTTTCTCAAGGTGGGACCATTCCCTGAAACAGCCCAACCAATATTTGTCATACTAGTAATAATACTCAGGTCTGGGACAAACAGATTCATATTTGCAGGCAGGAACGTTTCTTGACCTATTAAACACTTCTGCTGTGTCCAGCCATAAACCCAGAAATGGCCCCACTTTTCCACTGGAATTGAAAACAATTTTATTTTTTAGTATTTCCCTAAAAAAAAAAACGTCACAGATGCTTGTTTGCTACCTCTGTATGAATGACATTGCGATTTATCAATGTCATTAAACATTTTACAACAACACTGACAGTAAAGAGAGTGCAGATTAAAAACATAAAGCAAATGTATAGCAGTTTGTGTGTCTTTTTTTAAAACGTACATACGAAACTCTTAAATACCAGTAATATCAACTGGTGTAAAAACAAACAAACAAACAAAAAAAACAAACAAAAACAAAACACCAAAATTCTCTGAAAACCGCGTTGAATTAGGTAAAACTGTTAAATTGCAGGAGAAAATAAGCATTATACCTGCATGTATGCCAGTTAAACTCTGCCCCAAATTGAAAGATGCCCAAATTGATTTCTGTATAAAAACGACCGTCCGTCCGTCCGTCCGAACCGATTTCTGTCGTCCGGCAGTTCACACCAGCTGAAAACGAACACATTAAACACTGTAAAACATTAATGTGAGTAAATTCAGTCACTAACCATTCACTGCTCTTGCTTCTGAAATCGCTTTCCATGCCATGTCTTATTTTATATTATCCTTCTCAAAAGGATGTGACACGTAATAAATAATGGTACGGCTTCGTACTTCGATGACAACTCTTTCTTCGTCCTAGAATGATTGCGAGATGACCTCGGATGCGGTGCGTCTCCGTCCGTCCGTCCGTCCCGATTTGAGTCCATTCAAGTCAATGCGTCAGTTTACGCTGGCTGCGAGATATCTGCCAAGCGTCTCTGCGCATGCGCACAACACATCATTTCTTGAAGTCAAGGGATTTGCCCCAACAGATAGCTGTTGTGAGCCAAAGTGGTGAGTGTTTAACGGTTTCTACTTAGTTTAACCTAATGCCGATTTCTGGCTTTTGTTTGAAACTTTGACTGGCTCAACTAATTGCCATTGACTTGTTTTGTCTGTATAAGCTGTCTAAGCGGACTTTTGTCTTTTGCGGACTAGGTCTGTCACGCAGTGTGTACAGAACCGTACTCTGATATCCTCAGTAAATGTTCTTTTTGGAATATTTCTGTATTTCAGTCTTTTCAGTCACTAGAATCAACTAACTTATGCTGGGTGAGTGAGCGAATTTAAACACCTATAAGAAACAATTGCATCGCCATGTTCAAGCTAGCGCTGAGACAAGTGGTGCAATGTAGCATACTTGTCTTGTTCCTCAATGTGAACAGCACCAGAGCATAAATGATGTACATTTGTCTTTTGTAGATATGGAAGAGAAGTTTGAGGAAGTTTATGCTCTTCTCTCTGCAGGGTCATACCCCAGAGACTATGACAAATCCAAGAGGCAAAACCTGAGGAGGTATGCCGCGAAATTCACATTGAGAAGTCAGTCGTTTCCTTAAAATAGTTATAAATCTGAAATGTACTTCAATGCATTAGCAATAAATTTAAGTGTAATTTCTGTAATTATGATTGTTATACTTATTTTAATGTAGATGGAGAACTCTTTTTTGGCACAAGGCTGTCACAGTCACCAGTCTGCGAGTGGTGTCTCCCTTTTCCCTGCCTGCCTGCCTGTGATCGACTCTGCCTGTTCTTGACCCGTGTTCGAAGCCTGTTCCCCTGGACTATCTGCCTGCCTCTGACCAACCCTCTCCGCCTGCTCCCCGGTAAACCGACCAGCCTTCTGTCCCTGACCCTGAGACTGTGTGTGCCGCCGTTCCTGTTCTCGTTCCTGTTAACTCCGGATATTGCTCTCCGCCAAACCGCACGGGTCTTGGATGCATTTCCCACCAGCCTGCTTCTGTTGATCAGCGCGGTCGCGCGCTCCCGGATTGGCGTGCCTGGAGCGCTGCCTGCCTGCGGCCTACTCCAGCGAGTCGCATAGTGAATCTATGCAGCACCTTTCACCGTCTATCTCCATGTCTGTCAATAAAGCTGAGTTCTCATTCCCCAATTGTGCTGCATCTGGGTCCTTCCCTGAACTGTGACAGTACAATCTGGCCAGAAATGGATCCAGCACACAATCCTTCCCCTGGAGGTCAGCCTGACAAGGTTGCGGGTTTCCTGCGGCGCCAAGAGGCTGTAATGGCGTCCGCAATGACAGAAGTAAAGCAGGTTGCCAACGTCCATAGGCAAGCCCTCATAATGCTAGCTGCACAGCTCTAGCAGCTCACCGCCAGGGTGGAATTGCCATCCACCCGACCACCTGATGGAACCGAGCCCCACGTCGGTTCTCCAGAGCGCTACGCAGGAGATCCCAAGACCTGCGGTGCATTCATCACCAACTGTTCCCTGCTTTTTTCTTTGCAACCGCGCACCTTTGCCACAGAAGCTGCCAAGGTGGCCTACACAATTACACACCTCTCCGGACGAGCTCGGCTATGAGGGACGGAAGAGTGGGAGCGTCAGACGCCTGTGTGCTCATCATTCCAGGCGCTTGCTGCAGAGCTCCGCAAAGTTTTTGGAGAAGGATCCGGCCGCGGCCGACAGACTGCTCTCCTTACCTCAAGGCCAGATGAGCGTTAGGGATTAACCTGTGGAGTTCCGAATTGTGGCCAGCCGGAGTGGCTGGCCTGCTGCTCCTCTTGCTGACGCATTTCTGCACGGGCTGGCTCATTACATTAGTGACTTGCTAATCGCATACGAAAGACCCATTTCATTGGATAAAGTGATTGAACTAGCCATCCAGATTGATCTCCGAGTGCAGGCCCGCAGGCCTCGATCAGCGCAGACGCGCGCTCCCGGATTGGCGCGCCTGGAACACTGCCTGCCTGCGGCCTACTCCAGGGAGTCGCATAGGGAATATATGCAGCACCTTTCACCGTCTATCTCCATGTCTGTCAATAAAGCTGAGTTCTCATTCCCCAATCGTGCTGCATCTGGGTCCTTCCCTGAACTGTGACAAAGGCGAGCTGTCAAATCAAAAGAAGAGATGTGGAGACTGTTTGCAGAGTTCCATTCCTCGCCAATGGGATGCCAGTAGACGTTGACAAATGGGTATGCATTTCTGTTTGTAACTAAAATTCATAGGAACAACCATAAACACAAGTACATATGAGTTCCATATCTCGGTTGAGCTTTACTCCGTTTATATTTGTCGCAGCATGATGCTTTCGAGAAAACGATGATGGATAGAGATTTTATCTTAGTTGGGCATGATGTGTTTATTGAGGATGCAGACACACTGACTTAAAAAATTGGAAGACAGGAACTTGGTTGACTTCTTCACTTAACTCGTCAACATCCACGACATAACAGCACAGCAGCGCCCCACAGTGACCAAACATTTATACATCACCCGTTAAACAATACGTTACATAATCCTGAGAACACATGGTTATTCACCCTTAACACCCCCACTTGCTCACAGTTTGTGTAATTCACAATAAAAGAAGTGACAAGCAATATGGAGTGAATGTGGACTCCTGTCTTACACAAATCATGTAATGTAATATGTGAGAACGCAGACGTAAACTTCGGCAGTGCCTTTCTTCTGTGTGATCTCACTGCAATGGATTCCATCTGCCAACCATTGCCACAAGACCATCCTCCAACTGCACAACCCTTGCAGTGCATTAAGGTAATTAAGTGACAATGTATGAATTACATTAAATTGGTCATGTGCATATTACAATAATTAAAATATACATACAGGTTATCTTATTTCCATATCAGGTGTCTGCTGTATTGGAACTTGTTTGCATTGATCTCATTGGTCCCCTCCCAAAGACATCCAGTGGGTATCTGAGGCTGACGAGGCTGTACAGAAGGCAGGTAGCCTGTACCCGGCTCAAAAATCAGGGTAAGTACGAAGATGTTTGTATAGTCAGCAGCAACAATTTTGTAACTACAATGCCAGCAACATAAAGCTGCTGAAGTACCTGTCTTACCAAAACCTTCGGTCATGGGTATCATTAAAATATACATGCTTCATATATTTTTTGATGTATATCTGTAGGGGCCCATCCTTAAACATGTAGAAATGTATGAACAGCAGCTTTTGCTAATTCCTTTATTAATAGCTACAGGGTTGCCTACAACCCTGTCAATAGACACATAACAATGAAGTTGACTTAATTTTTTTCTAGACAAGGCAGAAGATTACTGTGTGGTGTGCTGCATGCGGGAGAGCGATGCCGAGCACAGGATGATTGAAATGGTAAAGATGATCATATAAGAATTATTCTAAAAGCATAAGTAGTAAGTTGTTGCGAGTGCTAAATAAATGTTTTTCTTCTTTAAGTGGAAATTCTCAGTTGCATAGATGTAATGACGTGCACATCTTCAAATAGGTGCAGTGTGGGACATGTTTGCAATGGGCTCATTTCAGATGTGTCAGCTATACAGATGCTCAATACAGATTACACTAGTAGAAAATGTTTCTATTCAGTACATTTATTTTAATTGCATGTTTACTTACTGTTGTGTAGTTCTTTTTTAAATATTACTTTTTTCACTCAACAGGTGATTCTATTGTTTTACGTACGAGTTATTAGAACTCATAAATTGTCAGGATCCAGCAAGCTGGATCCCTCCTCTGAGTATGGTGCATTCTTGATCCTCTCCAGAGGGGGTGCTGTTCCCTTGGTTCCAGCAGTGGGCGCGCACCTGCGGCTGATCAGCTCATCAGGGACTGATTTAGGGACGCAGGTTGCAGTGATTATTTCTGATGTTCCTGAGACTGTTACCTGCTGAGTGCTGCCAGAGCTTAACCTCTTCTTTCCCCGTGCGTCTTGGAGTTCGGCTCAAAAGTGGGTTGCCTGCCTGTCCAAGGACGCCACATTTTCCCCAGAGGACTCTCATGCTCTCGTTTCTGAACACTCGGCAGAGGAACCTCCACTCAGGAGTTTTTTTGGACTTTGTGAACTTCCTGTGTGGTCAGTTGTTTCCTCTTTTTGGAAATGCTTTCTGTTGCCTTTTGTACACCCAATGAAAGGGTTGATTTTGCTTTGAGCCGCCTGCCTCCTGTCTGCATTTGGGTCCTGCACAAAACCACAATCCGCAACATAAGTTCTGTTATTTTATTTTGGGTTGTAGGTGGCTGGTAGTCCTATTTTCGGTTTTGGTTCATTTGATATAGACTTAGTTATCCTTTTTTTAGGCTAGGTTAGTTGAAATACGGACAGGGTCCTACGGCCCTTTGTGGGTTGGCCTTGTTTCGTATTTCGTCTTTTGTTCTGTTTGGCCAGCACCTACAGTCCTTTTTGGCTCTCTGAGTTTTGTTTGTTTTGGGTTTTTTTTCCACCTGTTTGAGTTGGGTTTTAATATAAAGAAATACTTGTCTTTAACCTCAACTGTGGTCACAACTGCTCTGACATCAATCTGAAACGGTTTATGAACATAATGTTGTGTAAAGTAGGTTAGGTTAGTTAAAATACGGACAGGGTCCTACGGCCCTTTGTGGGTTGGCCTTGTTCCGTATTTCGTCTTTTGTTCTGTTTGGCCAGCAGCTACGGTCCTTTTTGGCTCAGAGTTTTGTTTTTTTTCACCTGTTTGAGTTGGGTTTTAATATAAAGAAATACTTGTCTTTAACCTCAACTGTGGTCACAACTGCTCTGACATCAATCTCTAACGGTTTATGAACATAATGTTGTGTAAAGCAATATGTGAAAACGCATATGCGAGGCAGTCAGTTTGTCAACAAAAACAAACCCTTTATTGGGCGAAGAAGGCAGAACACGGGGTGCTCCAGCGGAGGTTTTGAATAAACATACCAAAATATATAACATAAATATAACAACAAAAAAACAGAAATACGATTTTCAAAAGATTTTCTGAAATGCAGTCGACATTTAAATCTATAAATCGACCTGCAGTTGCTGATTCATTAGTACTGCAATACACCTATGATCATAAATACAACAGACATACCGGTAATTAAACTGGAACATTACTGCAAAAATTAAAAGGACGGCCATTTGGTTTTTGGCTTACGTTTAGGACCAGCTTTCCCCACTTGTTTCATTGTCTTTTCCAGCTCGGAGAATTTTTGTTCTTTTTCCTTGAGCTTTCCCATTAGATAGTGAATTTTTATTTGAGTATTATGATTTATTTGCCAGACCTGGAATGAATAAAAACAGTTCTGTGTACTTCAGTGAACTTTCACATTTAGTGCTACAGGGCAAATAGGAAAATGCAGTATAAAAGTCAAACAAATAAACACTCTTTATGAGAATGGAGCTCATTCCATAATTTCGGCGCTACCACAGCGAAGGCACGATCCCCACGGAGCTTCCGCTTGGTCTTAGGCACACTCAGGAGCAGCTGATCAGCTGACCTGAGAGAGCGGGTGGGAGTATAGACCTGAAGTAGCTCAGAGAGGTAGGGTGGGGCAAGGCCATTTAAGGACTTAAAAGCAAATAAAAGAATTTTAAAATGAATCCTTGCATGAATGGGGAACCAGTGGAGGGAGGCTATGGGGGTGATGTGCTCCTGTTTCCGCGTGCCAGTCAACAGACGTGCGGCAGAGTTTTGTACAATCTGGAGATGAGCGACAGAGGATGCACTAACACCCACATACAGGCCATTGCAATAATCCAGCCGCGAGGTAACAAAGGTGTGGATCAGAACCTCAAAATGGTAGCTTTGAAGAATTTTCTTTACTTTGGCTAGTTGCCTCAAATGGAAAAAGCTAGATTTCACAACTGACCTGATCTGGCTTTCAAGCTTAAGGTCAGCATCTACTTTAACCCCTAGGTTTGTGATGGTCGGTTTAATGAACTGAGCCAGGGAACCCAGATCGGCAGGGGGAGTCCCAGGGGTGCCACCGAAAACCATCACTTCGGTCTTCTCATTATTAAAATTTAAAAAATTAAAAGCCATCCACACCTGAGGACAGACTGCTATTCATGATAGCAAGAACAGATGGCCCTACACTGGGAAAAACCTCTTTAAATAATCGAGGCGGGACAGCATCATATGAAGAACCTAAGGGCTTTAACTTATTGTCCTCGAGAAGATTGTTAGTCACAGGCTCAAACTGGTTGAAAACAACAGAGCAGGTGACGGAGATTGAGGGACCACGAGCAGGTGAAATAAGAGCCCTGATAGAGGAAACTTTATCAATAAAAAAAGGGTTGTTTATAAGGTTATTTATAGATTCAGATGGTTTCAGAACTTGTAGTTTTGGTAAAGTCAAGAGAAGACAGTGAATGTGGTGGAAAAGAACAGCAGGGGGAACTGCAGCAAGAGGTGTTGGGTGAGTGTGCAGATGACCCAGAGGATGGGGGGTGCAGGGCTCTAGTCAGTCATGTCTGGGGAAACTGGGTGGCGTGCTGGACAATATGCTGTATGTTGCCAGCTAGAATTCGGTTGCTCAGCATGTTTGGGTGGACACCATCTGTTAAGAAAAATGATTGCCAGTTCCAGAACAGGTTAAAAGTGTCAATAAAGACAATGTTTTTGTGGTCACAGGCAGTCTTGAGCCATGTAGACAGGGCTAGTATTCTGCTAAAGCGCCCCACTCCTCGGGTCAGTGTGGGAATGGGACCAGAGATAAAAATGAGCATCCTTATACCAGTTAAAAGATTAAAAAGCTTGTTAAAATCATTTTTTGTAAGTTCAGAGTTCTGATGGGACGTGTCATTTGACCCAATATGGATTATTACCCTTTTGATGGAGGAGGGTAGAGTTTGCAGCACGTCTGGGAGTTTGTCCAGCAGGATAGGAACAGTGGCTCCGGGGAAACAGTGTGAAACAGCGTTAAAATACCTGATGTTGCGGATGATTGAGTCTCCCAATATTGCCGCGGTTGGAGGGAAGAGCGCGTGAAGAGGCGATGGCTGCTGTTCTCCCCGATGAGAAGCGTTGTCTCCAGATGCTGGCCTGGTGTGAGCCCCCCCTTCACAGGAGGAGCAGCCACTCCGTGGAAAAAGGGAGTCGGGACAGCATCTGGACAGTCGGAAGATGGTTTGCGGGTAGCACAGCCAGAGTGGCGGAACACATTTTTCTAAATGGTCAATGCAAGTGACAGTCAGCATAATTTTAAAGTCATTAACCTTTGGAGTATAAATTTAATGTTATTGAACAAACCAATGATAACAGTATTTTTTTTCAAAAATAAAAAACTTAAAATATATTGTTCCAAATTGTGACGCACAACAGAGTTTTCAAAACATTTTATAGATTGTAAAGAACTGAAAATGGTCATTTGTTGAATTTGCAGCATTAGGAGGTCATATTACTGAAATCAAAAGCTACACCATGAGTTTCTCTCCTTTTATGCTCATAGCAGCCAATGATGCAGAGCTATTCCTTGCAGCATGAGATGGTGCATTGTCATGCATGAAGATGATTTTGTTATGGAAAGCATGGCTCTTCTTTTTGTGCCATGGAAGAAAGTGGTCAGTCAGAAACTCCACCTACTTTTCAAAGATCATATTCACACCTTCAGGGACCCTAAAGGGGCTGACCAGCTCTCTCCATATGATTCCGGCCCAAAACATGACTCCGCCACCTCCTTGCTGACGTCACAGGCTTGTTGGGACATGGTGGCCATCCACCAGCCACCCGCTACTCCATCCATCTGGACCATCCAGGGTTGCATGGCACTCATCAGTGAACGACACTATTTCAAAATTAGTCTTCATGTATTTCTGGGCCCACTGCAACCGTTTCTGCTTGTGACCATTGTTTAGGGGTGGCTGAATGAAAGGTTTATGCATAACTGCAAGCCTCTGGATGATCCTACTCCTTGATGTTCGCAGGACTCCAGAGGCACCAGCAGCTTCAAATACCTGTTTGATGCTTTGTAATGGCATTTTACAAAGTGGCAGCTGCTCTCTTAATCCGATGTATTTGTGTGGTGAATTTCTTCTGCTGATGGCGGAGATGTGTTGATGAGGAAGGAATCTTCACAGACACCGACTTGGGTTAAATAGATGTTTATTTGGAGAGAACAAATCGAGTCAAACCAGGCGCTGCAGTCTGCCTGCGGGAGGTCTCGTGGTCTTGATGGTGCAGATCTCCTCCCAGCTTACTCCAGTGGTGACCATATATACCACTGAGTAAACATGTTCCTTTCTGCACTCAAGCCTTATATGGTATACATATTCTACTCTGAACTCCAACCAGACATGGTATAGAGTTCAGTGGTTGCTGGAAGGAAGAAAGAAGAAGAAGGGAGGGAGGTTTCTTCCCCCTGTTGATGCTCATACATGGTCAGCCGTCATGAGCCCATAGCGTGTCCATGTCTAAGAAGACATGATACACCCTGCACACAGCGCCGAAATGTCTGTAAATAAGTTGAGGCCCCAGCGATTTCTAAGGCCTGCACAGAATGGATACATAGCTGGAAAACAAGCTGGACTCTTACAGAGTTACAGAGAATCGATACATAGCTTCAGATACTACATTTGTCTGGCAGAAAGCTTCCTCATTGGGCCTTTATCTGCATGAACCTGTGTGTGCTCCGAATCAGCCACAAATCTCTTAACAGTACAATGATCAAGCTTAAGTTTTTCGTGAAATGTCGAAGGTTTTCATACCTTATCCAAGGCTTTCAACTATTTCACGCTTTTTGCATAATAATTTGGAACGCAGTGTGATGTTTCGTTCAGACCTGTATGCCCTAATCTCAACCTCGATATTACTCTTTTCCATTTGTTTCTCCCTGCTGTCCTCATTTCCCCAACTTTCCTTTGTATTCTGTAATATGCTTTTGCCACTTTTCCTTTATTCTCTGTTTGACAATATTCCTCACTTCTGTTATGCTGAGATTAGTTACTAGATCAATGTTAGTGTACTTTGTCGCTTGTTTTGCTTTCTTGTCTGCCAACTCATTCCCTATTACTCCGCTGTGTGCTGGTACCCATATGAACACGACTGACAGGCCCATCATCTGAACTCTGAACAGAGCTTGCGGTATTTCTTTCAGGATGTCTTTCCTGCTTTCTGAATGACTGTGCTGTAAAGTAACTCGTGATGAACTGGAGTCTGAGTAGGTTGTTCTCAGTGGTTTAACTTCCTCTACCCGATGTAACGCTAGCAATATTGCCAGCATTTCCCTTGTATAAACTGAAATCCCCTCATTGACCCCTTTTGCGATTTTGACATTAAATTCTGGGATGAAAATCCTACTCCTAATCTACTTGATGAACTTTTGGATGCGTCTGTATAAATCTGTACAATACATTATGGGAGTTGTAGTTTAAGAACTTCTCAAAGGGGATTTAACGAACTTTTCCTTTCTGTAATTTTGGAATTTTTTAAAATATTTTTTTCAAAGAGAAAATAATTCAATCCCACATGCACACTACCTCACGAACCTTTCAGACCTGTCTGCATGTTCAAGTCACTGCCATGAGTGTATGGTAGTAGCCAGAGAGGGGTCATAAGAGACATGATAATTACAGTATTATTCAATGCCTGAATGAGCTGCAGGTGTGGCTGATTGTTGGATGTGTTGTGGGCAGAGAGGTGAGGTAATGGAAAGAAACGATGGTGTCAATCCTGGAGTAGATGGCCGACAGGCAGGTTTATTATTCAGTTTTTTGGGGGTTTTTTTTGTAAAAGATCAGGATCAATTGCAGCCAGCTAACACATATGACAACCCCCTGAAAACACACACAAATAGAAAGAAAATGATGCGAATAAATCACAAGTAAAACAAAGACAAAGACAATCACACTCGTGAGGAAAATCTTTTTTTTTTTTGTCCAAGTGTGTTTTATTCAAGAAAATCGTGTTTGTTACATGAACCAACTGCGTTATTTAGCCCTAATGTTTTTACAACTAGTACAAGTCTATTCACAGGACCCACCGAACAGAAACTTACATCATCATGTGGGCCTTGATTAATTACAAAATTCATTGAGTGTCTCCAAAAAAATAAAAAATACACATACGTAGATGACTGAGTGATAAATAGATAAATAGACAGAAATCCAAAGAAATTCCACCCGCCAATAAATAAATAGAATAAATAACATTCAAAACATCTTTGGCCAAACTGGGGCCGCTTGTCTCCAGAGTGTTGATACTGGTCTGCAGAACTCTGACTGAGTTAGCGCCACCTGTGGGCTGAACAGCAGATATGTGGCATGAAACAGCAATGAAAAGTAATTATATTGAGGCACTTTTAAGGATGTTATGGGAAATGACAACATTTCCGTGCGTGTGTCTTTCTGAAAGGAAACAACATTCAATTAGATGACAATCGAAGGGCTGTTTCCTCATGATCGTTAGATTGTTGCTCCTATGTTTCACTTTTAGGATTTTGGAAAGATGAAAGTATCACATAAAGTCTAAAATATGCATGAACAGAAATGTGGACAACATGGGGGGGAAACATTGTACGAAGACCGTTACATGTTTGCTTTTTGAGTCTGTGAAAATATCAGTGCGTGTTGTTGGAGGAGTTTGAGTCTGATTGAGTTTCGGACTCTCCAAAAATCCCTGCCAGGGTCTTAAAGCGGGGCCCCCACTCACTGAGGTAATGATAGTTCTCCTCTAGGTCTGTTGCAGGAGAGTCGATGGAGCTTAGCGAATCGGCCACAGAGCCGTTGCCCTCGTAAGCATACGTGGCCAAGGAGTCATAGGGTGGGGCCGAGTTGTCCGTGTCGTGCTCTTTCAGGCGCTGGTTGATGAAATCCCGGATGTCGGCGCTGTCTTGAGAAACAGGAGGCCGCGGACCTCTCCTCATTTCAGGTTTGACGTCCCTGCGGTACAGCTTCTCTTCGACAACCTTGGGATTGCGGAGCGTCCCCATGTCAAAGGCATGTGTGTCTTCCTCTCCACCTCCTTCATCATCATAGTGAATCACATTATCTCGGATATCTTCTTTTGACGACATGAGGGTTTCCATCTTCTTCTGCCGCCTCAGGCCCACGTAGAGGACCACGATTACTGTGGAGGGAGTGGGACAGTTATGATTAGATCACCATGAATGCAAATCACAAACTCATTTCCAGTTAGCTTTCCAACTGAGAAATGTTTCGTTATTTTTGTTTTTTAATTCAGTCATCAGGCTTTAATGAAACACAATTCAGTGAAAAACATAATAGAAGTATTTGGTGCCACTTCCAGACAAATATCAGATGGGGCATAGTAATTTGACATGGATAATTAAGCCCCTTTATGCAATAATTGGAAAGCCTTTTCAGAGATTTAGATAAAGTTTGAGTCCAGCATATTAAATTCTAATGTTTTACACTTTGGTTGGGAAGAACTTATCTGGAAAATGTAATTTTCAAGTGTAAATTGTGTCGTGTTTACAATTTGGAAAGGACGAAGGTGAACAGTTTTGCGTCATTTTTTATTTTTGTATTAAAACTCTGAACGTCTTATTCTCTGCACAGACAGATTCTAGACATATTATCAGGTCCTCCTGAAATGACTTTAGGGTTTTGATTTAGAGTTCTGTTGGGGTTGTAAACAGCTGGTAAAAGGATAGTTTCATCGTTCTTGACATATTTTAAAGCTGCCTCAGTGAAATATAGTTGTCATCGGCCACATGCCATGAACACAATGGTAACTGCAACAACAGCTGGATTCAAATGTATCACTTGGAATAAAGTTGAAGCTGTGGTTTTGCTGGAGTACCAAACACATCATGGAGAGGTTCCTCTCCTCTCCATCACTCGTGTATCACAGTGTGATTTTCAACACATTACCATACATTTTCTTCTCTCCCTTTCTCTTGTCAGAGCAATCACTCTGTCCTTGCATATACCTTCTCTCTCTCTCTGATGTGAAAAATGCAGCAAGGTATTTTTCTCTGTCTTGAACCAGGGGCCTGAGTGATGGTCAGGATGAAACTGAAATCATTCATGTAAAAATCATATTAATATATTCAGACAGGATGGAGTGAAAGTAGGTCTCTTTCTCCCATCTTTCCTCCCTCTGCGCCCAGGTAATTTTATCAGCTCATATACAGAGCGTCAGCTCCCCCTAGTGGCCGGTTTGGGGACTTTCCTTTCAGTGTTTTCAGGGTTTATTCTGGGTGGAGCCAATCAGTCACACAATCTCTGCACTGCTCTATTTAATTTACCTAATCATCTCTCCTCCCAGGGTCAGCCTGCCAAATCCTGCTTGAGAATTAAAATAACTCGGTGGAAATGCTCTTGGTGTGTGCTCATACTCTCTCTGTGACAGCCTGGTGTCAGCCTTTTGGGGGCTGGTCGAACTTTGAAGACATTCTTTTCAAAGCTCGACCAGCAGATTAGGTAAGTGTGCAGCTCTACAGCACACCGCTAAACTCCGCTGTATTCTTTTTCATGTCGGTTTGCATGTGAAACAACTGAACTGAAATTGATGGTACACATCAGGAAAATGAATCTATGGATAAACAAACAAACTATACACTGGACAGAAATAATAGTCATGGGCATATTTTGATGACCCCTGTAAGAGAAGACCTTTTTTACTGTCTGGTATTCACGATCCTGCCGTAAATCTACATTTTATTCACTCGTATCTCCTTAGATGAGTTTAAGATTATTGGCAGAGAATTAGAGGACAATTACAACCTTGACCTTGAATAGAATCATCAAATTGTAGTCACAGTGCAGGAAAATTGGATTGAGTTTATAGAGCTAAATGTCCATGCCCCTGAAAGCAAAAGGCCTCATTAAATGGCCGCGTTCATACGGATCCAGTCATCAAACAACAGGAAATACATCTGACAGCAACAATGGTGGACAAAGTGAAACTGAACTTGTGAGGACTGAATCATTTCCGGTTGATCAGGAAGCTGTTACATTCTCAATGGAAACCCACAGCACAGCCAATTAAGATCAGAGGAGATTCATGATGATTGTTGAGTTTTACGTCGTCTATATTGTTGCAACACGATGCGTTCAGGAGAAATACGATGGATAGAGATTTTATCTTCGTCGGGCACAACATGTTTATTAAAGATGTTGTCACATTGACTTACAGGACAGGAAGAGGAAGTTGGTTGACGTCTTCTTCACTTAATCAACTCATCAGTAATAACATCATAGCCCAGCAGCGCCCCTCAGTGACCAAACATTTATACGTCACCGGTTAAACAATACATGACACAATCCTGAGGACACACGTGGTTATCATCATTCAACAATGACAGTTATCATTATAGCCAGTGGGAGATACACCTGCACCTACTAGAGCTCAGGTGTATCTCTCATCAGGGCTGTAGCATCTACATCCGAAAAAAATTCTAATTCTTCATTCAATTTGGGCACCATTAATGTTATACTAACTGCGATACCTTTGAGAAGCAGGAAGACATTAGGTCTCACCTAACAGGATGACAATGCAGAGAAGGATGGCGATCAGAGCCCCTGTGCTCAGACCCACGGGGAGGAATATGGCCTCTGCGCTGCAGCTTAGCAGGGAGCCATCTGATTCACAGCCGCATACTCGGATGGTCAAGGTGCCTGTGCTGCTTTTGGGTGGGTAGCCATTATCTTCAATGACCACAGGAAGTAAATAGATTTCTTGTAGACGGCGTCTGAAGCCGCTCCGCTTTGTCAAGATTCCGGCCGTGTTGTCTAGAATAAAAAAAAAAAGCACAATCAAAACAAATCTTGAAAACAGTCATTGATTTTTTTGAGTAAAAAATTAAAAGGCTCTTCTCATGTGCAAAGGCCTGTGCATTTCCTTGATCTATAAAGGTGAGATGTTTTCTAGCCTCTGGAAGCCTCTCATCCACTAAAATCTTGGATCAATCAGACAGACGTCTGAACTACGTTCTAAATCTGCAGAGCCACGTTTGAGGAGATGTAAGCAAACTTTCCACTTTAGGTGCGATGAGAAAGTGTTATTGATCAGAGTCCTCGTGTTAAAGCACATTTGCACTGTTCAGTCCAGACCGTGATGAAACTGAACCATGCCCTGTCCATCAGCAGAAAAACACTGCAGAGCGTTTGCTGTCTAATTGTGCCGTGATGACTGGGATGTGCTGTTATTTCGTTATTGCTCTGCAGGCAGCATCACACAAGAGAAACAGATTAGCAAACAGAGATAAGGGATGAAAACAAACCCCACACATGGGAACTCAGAAAGACAGCTGAGGGTGTTGAGGCGGGGAGTAGAATGGAGGTCGACAGTGTAACAGCCAGAGAGGGAACGTGTTATGTTGGACTTGCGTTGTTCTGTCTGCTACAGCCAGACTGTGCGACCCCTGTCAGGCCCGGTTTGTTCCACTGTCCAAGCCTGGCTGCTTCTTTTTGACAGGGGGTCAGGCGTTTGAGCACACCTTGCATGTTGTGCAAAACTGTGATTGTGTTTGTTCTTCGTCTCCCTGCTGTGTGAGGCGCCGGCGGTCTGTTTTTTTCCTGTGCCATCTGATCTGCTGCTTCATCTGGGGAGCGTGCTGCCGTGGCCCCTGGCAGCCAGGAAACTGCACAGCACTGTGCTCACAAGACAGAAGTGGAGGAGCAGTTCAAGCCTGGGCTTTTCAGGATCCCACCATGTCCAACGTTTCATTACCCGACTCTCAGGTTGGACTTCAAAGACTCGGGTAGCAGCGTCTTGCGTGGCCTTCTCACAAGACGCTGGACTGCCTGTGGTTAGCTGGAAGTTATTTTACCCCTGAATCACACTTTGATCAACCAGTTGCATTTCATTTGATATCAGGATGAATGTGGTCCAACTTCTTACTCTGTTAACCCTCAGCAGCAGAATGTGAGGGTCTTCTTACAGAACAAACAGACTGAAACAGGCGGCAACAGGATGGCAGCGCTCGCTGCTGCTGTTGCTGATGTGCATGTGAGCCAGATAATGGCCATTTTTCACACCCTCAGATCCATCCATCCATCCATTTTCTCCCGCTTATCCAGGGTTGGGTTGCGGGGGCAGCAGCCTGAGCAGGGAAGCCCAGACTTCCCTCTCCCCAGCTCCTGAGGTGTTCCCAGGCCAGCTGAGAGACATAGTCCCTCCAGCGTGTCTTGGGTCTTCCTGGGGGCCTCCTACTGGAGGGATATGCCCTGAACACCTCACCAGGGAGGCATCCAGGAGGCATCCTAATTAGGTGTCCGAGTCACCTCATCTGGCTGCTCTCGACGCGGAGGAGCAGCGGCTCGACTGTCATCTGACTCCGGATGGCAGAGCTTCTGACCGTATCTCTCAGGGAGAGCCCAGCCACCCTACTGAGGAAACTCATTCACCCGCTCATGACCATAGATGAGGGGAGGACCGAAGATCGACCGGTAAATGAGAGCTTCGCCTTTCGGCTCAGCTCTCTATTCACTGTAACGGATCGGTGCACCCTCAGATGTTGACTTTAAACTTTATTTCTATGAACAAACTGATTATGTCTTCTGCTGTATGTATGTGGGTCTCGTGTTTTAATATACTACACTCACTTCCAAAGTCACGGATTGTGAAGTTCTTGTTTTTCACATCTTCTTTTGGTGGTTTGAAGGCAAACTGCTGTCCTGCAGATGGTAGATCCTGGTCCTTTGCGCTAAAAGTCTGTATCACCTGTTGAAAGATAAAAAAGAACATTCAAGTTGTTGAGGTTAAACACACGCAACTATTAGCATGCATGTATTTTCTCTCAGCTAAGGTAGATTGCCTTCGTGTCAAATTTTTAGTTTTAATAGAAATAGAAGCCCTGTAGGTCAAACTGTTCACCCAGAAAATGTGAAATTATTCCCCATCGACAACGTGTGTGTCAACGAATCGAGAAGTGGCTGCACGTTCAGGCTGTAACAAGGCTGTGAACTGTCTCTCAG
Organism: Arothron firmamentum; assembly: GCA_016586285.1. Classification (NCBI taxonomy): domain Eukaryota; kingdom Metazoa; phylum Chordata; class Actinopteri; order Tetraodontiformes; family Tetraodontidae; genus Arothron; species Arothron firmamentum. Next base: position 24,069 of record BJFM01005904.1, read on the forward strand.
TAGTCCTGGATACAGCTGCTGAGCACAAGATTGATGGCTTGTTGAAATTTCCACAAACAGTGTGATGGATTACGCTCATTGAAACCGCTGGAGCTCGTTCAGCGGCCATGTAGAGAAATTGCTAGTTTTACAGTACGACACATGAAACCGTTGCAACAACAACCTGCCTGATTTACAGTAAATCTCAAAATGTGAACAGCACCTTTTAGTGTGGATGAGCAGAGTGATCAGGACTTGTTCAAACTAGAGCGTTGTTGACATTGGCCTGCTGTGCTGGTCTGCAGCCAGTGGGTGAACAGGTTCAATCCCAGCCACAGGTGTGCCACTAATCAGACCTCTTACTTTGCCCTTGAAGTATTTGAATAAAACTCCCTCTGTGGGACTAATCCTGACACGTGCTGCCATGTTTCCTGCAACAGCTGTGCCCTATTGATTTTTCAGCCACACAGCTATGGCAGCAGAGTATAAATCCAAAGCTGCAACGAACACATGATGTTTACTTGTAGTTAATCTTTTGCTTCAATGAATCTCTCATGTCAGGAATGAGACCCGTGTCCTCACAGTGATGGATGTTACAGTACATTTTAAATACAGAATGGAAATTGAAATAATCATGTTTTTGTCAGTTATATTTGTTATAAAGGTTTATGCATAACAAAGGTTTAAATATTCATATTAATGTGAAATATGAGCAGACAGGATAATAGCCTTAAAAAGGATCTGGTTTTGCTTCATTTTCTATTTCTTGTTATTCTTGAGACCTTAAAGGCTTTAATTAACCTGGACCTTTGCTGCTCTAAGTGCCCATTACTGAGCGCTATTACGTCCCTAAATGTCTTTAAGATGCTATCAGCCATACTCAACACGAGGATGGAAACTCTGGCCACTAAATGTAAAGGTGATTATCCCAACTGGGTCACTTTTACTGTGTATTTTTCACACACACACACACACACACACACACACACACACACACACACACACACACACACACACACACACACACACACACACAGAGCTTGCTTTAGACGCTCATTAGTTTGTGTCATATAAAACATGACATTTGAATTATTTTAAGCACCCAGAATTTCAGGTTTAATCATCCTCTTTGGAAACTCATTTGGAACTTTCTCCCCACTGTCTCAACTTGTTTGTGCTACTAAATGGCAGCTCTGGATCTGCCTAAAGGGCCTCCTGGTTTTTAAATTGAGCCATTTTCAGTGAACTCAGTGGGAAAAAGCCTCGTGTCTGACCCCATTAAAGTAAACCTGACTGACATAAAGTGCCATCTGTTGTTTGTCTCAGGGCCTTGTCTCAATCATGGCAGGAAAAATGGTAAATACCACAGGAAACATGCTACAAAGACTGTGGTGCCTTCAAATGTGCAGCGGAGTCCTTCTTTTGATTGCGAGGGCCTGAGGACCAGTGAAACATCCTCAATATGATGAGACCTCTGCAGCGATTTGATCGACTGCCACAGAAGCCGGTCTCTCCAAACAGCAACTGCATATAGATGCTAGTTAATGGGCTAATTCACAGGCACAGGTGGTTCACGACACGCACAGGCAAAGTCGCCGTTGCATCTCTAATACATCATCTCAAACGGTCTCAGTGGCTGATGTGAATAGTGATGATGAGTTCTGCGAGTGCTGCATCTGAATCTGACACAATCAAGATTAGTGCTCTGCATCGGCTTCACGTTAAACCCTGAATTTACAGATTCTCTCTCTCTCTCTCTCTCTCTCACACACACACACACACACACACACACACACACACACACACACACACACACACACAGACACACACACACACAGTGCACAGAGAAGATGCATAAGTTTTTTTATATAAGCTACAGTTCGGGGTCACAGTTATAATTTCAATTTAAAATCTGTCATCTCATTTAAAACCCTCATTTAAAAAGGACAATCGTCCCAGTCGTACCTGCCCCACTTTGGCATTTTCACACACGAAGGTTTCATAAGGACTGGCGAGTTCAGGGGGGAACTCATTGATGTCCAACACGTGGATGGTGACGGCCACCCGGCTGGTCAGGACTGGGCTGTCTGGAGGAGAAAGAACAGCAGAGAAAATGTGAGAAACACACACTGCTGCTCCTCCCCCCACTGACACCATGTGGATGTCTGAGGCACTGCTGTTTGAACATGCGTCAAGGCAGAGTGATGGAAAACACATTTGTGTCAGAATGTCCCTGAGCAGAAGCCGGACATCCCAGTTGTTCACCCATTGTAGATCTCTGCTTAAACAGCATTCCATTCAAGCATGTAACTGGTTTTACAATGCTTTCACTGGTCATAAAAAAAAAAGGAATCAAGTACTAAATAATGAAAACATATTTCCCCCATTATGATATACGGCTCTATAGAGCCATATTTCTTTTACATGTTTCCTGTTTCTTCTTCTGTTGTGATTGTAGCTATGGGATGTGAAGCCGATAATAATTACAACTTGAAAGCTCCCAAGAGAGCGATAACCAAGATTAGGTGTTATATGTTTGCAGGAACGCGGTGGGGAAATGTCTTTTATGTGTGAAAAGCCCAAGCAAGGGAAACGTTATGGATTTAATGTTTGACTAGGCTTTGCCTAAAGTGAAAGCGTTGTGTGGAGTGTTGTAGCGTGCACGTGTGTGTGAGTGCCAGTGCAGGGGTGTGTGTTTGTTGAAAAGAATGCAGGTGAGGGGGCTCATGGAGTCTCCTCAAGGGGATTTGGGAGAGGTGGCCACAGCTGAGTTAGCGATCAGTCTCTGACCTTGATAGAAAACACACACACACACACACACACACACACACACACACACACACACACACACACACACACACACACACACACACACACACACACCAAGGTACAAATGACACTGAGAATTGGATTTGGTGTTTTGCACTGACTGAAACGCTGATGCTCAGCCCACATATCACACTGAATTACATACTTAAATAGCTAGCTATTAGAGTTCCTTATCATCTGATTTACAACTATGTTAAAATCTAAATTAGTGGGGGTTGGGATTAGGTTTAAGGCTTCGTTCAATCATCCATACATCTTCAAAAACCCCATCTCAGCAGACACAGTGTACCTTTGCCTCCACTAGATGGAGTAACGGTACAAGAAAAGAAACAATTTTTCTCACTACGAAACAACAGCTGCTGTTCTTATTGAAGCAGAATCCTCCATTGGAACAAAGTGCTTGCTTGGTCAGCCAGAAAGTTCCATATCCTTTACAGTTATATAACTGGATATTATTTTCTATAGATAATTATGCTCATTGCAATAAAAACGCACCAATCTCTGCAAGCAGTTTACAAGAAAACAATAAAATGAGCCACAAAAGAGAGGCAGAAACATTCCTCGTAGAGTTTAATCTACTAAAAAGTGAGGGTGCAGACAGAATAATCAACAAACTCATAAAACAAAAGTGAATGTGACTGTGGGGCTGCATTGAATTACTATTAGAAGAAACGGTCATATCCTTCTCCCAAGGTTATTATTGCATTTAATGGATCTCCTCCCTTTTTCCTGCAAAGAACTTAAACTGCCAAAAGCAAAGTGTTAATCTAGCTCCAGCTCTTGGTTAGCACGCCTTCTGCTCTGTACTCTGTCTCAGGGGAGCCGCTCTCATTCTGCTGCATGACTGCAGTGTCTTCCAATGACCGGACAAACCTCTGAGGTTCTGTGAGGCACCAAGACTCCCACTCAAGTCAAATCACTGCAAATGGTAGCTTTGAGTCAGAGGAGCCATATACACAATGATCCTGATGTGCTCTTTGGAATCATCAAAAGGTATTTAAATTTGTTGTGTGGGTGTAAAAATGAAATAAAACAGCAGTGTGTTACTGTAAAAGTGGAAGTTCTGTCGCAACAGAAGAGGCTTCAAACTATTTTGTTCACAATAAAGGATACAGATCTTGGGGTGGTTGCGTTTGTTCCTATTGCGTTATGATTAACAGTGACAGTCTTGGAAGAGAACCAGAAAAGACAAAGGGCTGGATCACAGGGTGAAACAGTTAAAAAAAAGCCTTCAAGAGCAAAACTATACGGTCACTCTTCTGAATGTTTAACGCTCTTTTTATACTCCCATCATCCTCCCACTCTTTCCTCCCATCTATCTGTATCCTTTCAGCCCACACTACATCATCCTCCAGTTCCTTGACACTTCTGCACAAAAGCCACGCAAAGAAACAGGCATGCATGCATTGAAAACCAAATTAACATGTCACTGCTGTGACCTTGAGGGGAAGTGAGTAATATCAGTTTCCAAGGCAACAATGACTCAAGTTTTAACAGCCCATATTTCACAGTCTGTCCTAATGAATACACAGCGTGGGTAATTTTGATTGAGCACCAGCCTGCCTCTTGGATAATGACTTTGACGGTTCTTAGCAGATATGATGACTTGATGACGATGGATTTGCTTATTTATCCGGAAATTTGCTCCACTTTCTTCATGAAAACGTAATTAGCCTGATGACATGTCTTAAAGCCACAGATCCCACATCCATTTCACTCTTTCTGAAGCTCACAAATCGATGAATCGGCTTGCCGTAAAAGTCTTGATGTTATGTTGCGGTGTAAGTAAAAGTTGCTTGAGGCACGACCGGTGCCAAACTCGTCAAATGTGCTAAAAAAAAGACAGTTAAAAATGAAAATAGAGTTGAAGCCACCGAGCAGGGGGAGACAGTTTCCAGAAGATGCACCCCTTCTGGAGAGCCATCACTGTTTATCACCACCTACAAACCTTTCCTGCAGAATTGAATTGAGTATTGACGTGAGTAAAAGCATTTTAAATCCTTCACACAGATTATGGCGGGGGAAGGACGATGCCTCTCGCATGAATCACGATCGATCATGTTGTCATACTCACTGAGCTTCGTTGCCACAATGGAGATGTTATGCTGGGCGATGCTCTCTCTGTCAAGAAGTTCGTTTGTGGAAATGGTTCCCTCCACCGGATCAATGTCGAAGTAGTTGTCCAAGTCGCTCTTCCAGTCGATGGAATATCTGGAAGAAAATGTTTGTGAACTTGCATAATTTCTCCTATAATAAAGCACGAGGCTTCTCCCTCTGAGCTCATGGACATGAGTTAGGTGTAATATAAGTTGTCATAGCGTTCATTACTCATTTTGAATGGTCATTTGCAGAGAATGTGCTGAGGATGGCGTATGCATTCCAATCTAGAAATAGGGCACGTGTACTCCGGCCGTGCTGAGCTTACACTTTTCTTGGCCGTAAATGGATTTTAGGCACCGTTGGAACTGTATCAATCTCTCGCAGGCATAACAAAAATGTTGCTTTGGTGATCGTGATCTTTGAGAAACACATCTCCGGCCTCACCCAGTCAATCTGAAGGCAAACTTCTCAGCACAGGAGAGATCTGAGACCAAACTGCTTCCCAGTGCCAGCATCATTCATCAGGCAATGCCTTTTGATCTTAAAAGGGTATTTTTCATTAATAATTTTGTGATTCTCGGTGCACTGCCCATAGGACAAAAATCTGTTGCCTCTGCTCATTTCCCTGGGAGGGGGTCAGGGGTTGGGGGAGGGGTTAATGCTGTGCTCTCGGGCACTCCCGCAAAACAGATGCTTAATTTCTCATGGGCTGGAGTTTGGACATGAACCGTTTCTCCAGGCCACCGTTCTGTTTAGCTATTTGATCTTTAAAGGCTATTTCTCATGAATATTTAGTTAGCTTATTTTACAGAGCCTCTAAGGGGACTCAACAATCTCATGAAGAAAAATAAGTTATTTAAAACCCTGAAGTCCCAGAATTATAATGACTTTTCAATCACACATGTTGTTCATATATGTACAGTGTGAAGTCTTTAGCTCCATCACATTTTCAGCTCTGATTTGTTGAGTTCTCCCTTTAATGTCATGTAATTCGTGGCCTTGGGACTAAGCCCGATCACATCCATGCAGTTAAACAAGATCCTCATAAAAGTTACAGCCGGACCTCGTTAACAATTCAGAGGGAACAGAGCTTGAGTTTTCCCTTTTTAATTGGATGTGGTGTTTGAGCATTGCTGTCCATCAGTGTGATGAAAACAAGCACATCTGAAGGTTGTAGAATTCCACCAAACAAGATGGGAAAAAAAAAATGGTGTGAACACCCGTATAATCTGTTTCAAAGGCTGCATTACTGCATTTGAGAGAGAAATAGCAAACATCACTAAAAACTTGTCACTGCTGATGCTAAGTTACAAACCTGCGGAGCTCGTCAACAGCCGTGAGGAAGAAATCACAGATCTAAAGGGTCTTCTTCAGCTCAATTCAGCGCTGGGGCAGATTAACTACTGCGCTACCTCCTGCTTTATTCTGTCCAGTGAATGTAACACAATCACACATTAAGGTCAGGAAATTTGGCCTTTGTTTCAGAGGCTGTCATAAAGGTCACGTCCACTCTCATCAGTATGGTGCACGTGGTACCATTTTAGGCAGAGACCACTTTGTGCATTAAAGCTAATTTTAGGAAGCTCTATAAAATTGATCGCCAATGCAGTATTAATGAGGCCCTTTTGTTTCCGCAGCTACAGATAACGCGGCACTATCTGGAATCAGTTGAGTCTAAAAGTCTAAAAGCATAATTCCCTATGCATGATGGGTCATTGGGTCTATTGTTTCTGACGTGAAGAATGCAAGGCTGCTCTCTGAAGGCACACAAATGAACAATGTCGGCTCTGCCATTGATGAATATTTAAAATGCTTGAGACAAAGTGGAGATCCACAGAAAATGGATGCATAAGCTTTTTTGTTCTACAAATCTCAGTTCTTTCTGTTTCTGTTTTCTCTGGAATGAAATATTCATAATGAAACAACATCAGCCTATACATGAGGTATTTTTGAAGTGTGTCAGTGTAATGCATCGTGAATCATGACCACTATTGGCCCTGGTTCTGCCTAAAAAAGAGGAGAGGCAGCGAATCTAACAAAAAGCCTTTCATATGTTTTTCGAAATGCCCTTCTTTTGTCATTGTCAAGAGCGGTCTATTGTTACACACCACCAATGCATAACACAGGTGTGCCAATGTTGATGGGTCAACTTTAAAGACAAAAAAGGCAATTAAATGATAAAAATTAGAAAGTGAGTGATGCTGCTGAATTATCAGTGCTGTTCCCAAGCAGAGATCAGTGGTAACACTGGCTTCTGATCAGTATCAGCAAGAAAAAGAAACTATTCTCTATCATCTTCAATCAAAAAACTAAAAATGGCAAGTTCAGTTTTATTCTGTATCGACAAAACGGAACTTTGGGTGATTTTGTTCCGGTATGTCACAGCGCAGATGAAATGCCTGAGAAATGTCTGCAATGCTGTAGCCAGATGATGAGATTATGTCTTCACCATAATGAGATTTCTGATCCTGGTCTCATTGTGAGAGTTTTAAATGTACTTACATGTGGCCATTATTAAACCTGAAGTCTTACGACATGATGCTAACAGGATTTCACACCACGATATCAAATGCTGCATAAAGATTGATTAATTTTCAAACTGATAAGTAAAAATGACAATAGCCACAAGATTAAAGTCAAGATGACACTAATGAATGGAGACTGGTGATTGATGAATGGATTAGGGTTCTAAAACCTTCAATCTCTGCAGGATCACGGCGCTCTGTCTTTAGATGCTTTATCCTTGCAGGGTTAGAAGGATATTTGGTTCAATAGTAAAGCCTTTCCAGATGAAGATGGCATTCAGCTCCTGTTTTGTTTCATTCATTTCTGGTCATTCTGACTCGGCCTGAATGATCAAAAAAATACATAAATAAAAAAATAAAAAAAGCTTTAGAATTCCTCTTAAAAAGGGCATGAATTTCTGAACCGGGAGTTGAACTTCTTTTCTTTTGCTATTGTGTTGGCAAAAATTCTGAACAAAACCCAAACTGGCTTTTGAAGAAAGCAAAGCCAGATAGATTAAATAAATTATATAAAAATATCAATGTTTTGTAATTATGGTTATTACCTAATAATGGATCTGAAATGTGTGTTTTGATTCAGTAATTGGGCTAACTGTGTCTGACATTCGTAAATAAATTTTTACTTCAGACATTTTCTACATGATACAAAATTTGATTAAAATAAGGTGCTTCTAGTTACTGATCAGAATTAGTTTGTTCAGTGGGACAAACGCATGTTGACAAAAGCCCCAAATAAAACTTGGCTGTAAAGTGTTTCTTGTTCTTCAATGAAGATGTTACCTGACAG
>BJFM01005916.1:10843-30276 GCA_016586285.1 Arothron firmamentum
GGGGGGGGGTTAGTTGGGGGTACTGGATGAATTTCTGCTTACATACACAACTGCGCAGGAGTGTGTGCGTTTTTGCAGGGAGGGTTTGCTGGCTGTTCCTGAAGGCTTTGTGTTCATCTGTAAGCAAACATAATACGTGGGTGTATTTTTAATGTGTGTGTGTGTGTGTGTGTGTGTGTGTGTGTGTGTGAGAGTGAGTGTGTGCGCACACATTAATGTATGCATTTCCCCTCTGCCTGCTTCCCTCCATCTCCGTCTCCATTTATGGCATGTTAATGTCTGCCTCCTCGCTGGAAAGAGCCTTTGACAGCACTGCTCAGCTCGCTGGTGCACGCACGCGCGCGCGCGAGTGTTTGTGTGCGTGTGCGTGTGATGCGCATGCCCATGCCAGACCGGGTCTGCGTCTGGATCTATGTGCTGCATACGTGTGTGTCTGACTCGTCCCGCCACTGCGCATGTCTGGCTGTGTGTGTGGGAGGTTTGGGTGCTCGGATCTGCAAGGTCTGTGAGAGCGCTGGGTGGGTGTACGCAGAGTTCGAGATGAGTGGCTGTGTGTGTGTTTTTGTCTGCCTCACACACACACACACACACACACACACACACGCCCTGACTGCAGGGTCACATTTCCATTAACGGTGTCTGCGTAACATCTGTGGCGTCTCAAATCCGGACCTGTCAGAAACCGTGACTCATTTAAAAGTAAAATAAGACTTCAGTCATCAGCACTTTTGTTCCTCAGATATGTCCTCTCCGCCTGTCCTGCTGCAGCAGCAGCACAGCTGCAGCACACACACACACACACACACACACACACACACACACACACACACACAGATCTGGCACAGATTATCCTCGACCATCTCGACGATATATAATTCCCTCAAAAAGACATTAAAGTTGATGAGATGTGCCAAAATGTCCTGACAATCCTGTTAACACCCAGATTTGTCCTTACAAACACAGTAACAGGCCAACACACACACACACACACACACACACACACACACACATCTAGTCATTCCTTTGGGTTAATTTCTTTCCTCATCTCTGTTTTCTATTGTCTTTGTTTATATCACTTTTGCCTCGCCTCATATTCTTGTATACGTTTCTATCTCTCTCTCTCTGTCTCTCTCTCTCTCACACACACACACACACACAATCGGGCTGTGTTTTGTTGGTCTCTTATGTAAATGAATATTGTTCCTATAAACCTCTGTAGGCTCCAATTTCTTCATAAATTGCAAAAAATGTGTGTCTGTGTCCACGCACATGTGTTTACAACAGATGGGGCTTCTGCGCGTGCGCGTGTGTGCACGTGCATGTGCATGGTATTTGAATGCAAATATGCAAATAGTTGGGTGTAGGTACATCTGACCAGGCACGCATGTGTGTGTGTGTGTCTGCACCCCTCCTTTCTGGTAGAACTGTTGTCCAGTTATGGTTTTCTGTTTACTGCCTGTGTGTGTGTGTGTGTGTGTGTGTGTGCGTGTGTATAAAAAGGAGATAATTGATTAGCAAAGTCAGACTTTGACGGCTGACAGGTCACATGATGAGAAACAATCAATCTAATCGACGGTGTTGCTGCAAATGTTACCGAATCAGGAAGAAAGGGAATAATCAGTCATCCGTTCTTCCTGAGGAGGAGATGTTTGTGAAGATCCTCCCAGGACAGATGAGGCATTGCGGCAGTCTGCTGTCACATGAGCGAAGCCACAATCCAGACAAAGAGACGAGTGAAGGGGGGGCGGGGGGGTTAATGACGGGAGGAGGAGGAGGAGGAGGAGGTGATGGGCTCTCTGGCCCTGCGCCACCCTCATGAATACCTGCGCATGTTTGTTGATGTGGTGTTTTGAAGAGGGGGTGGTGGTGGGGGTGGGGGGGTTAAGGTAGACGAGCCCCCTCAACCCCAGATGAGCAGGAACCTTTTCAGATTGTAGCTCATCTAGGAACAATCAGCGTGGCGTCCAACCTCCCGGAGCCGCAGCGGTCCTGACAGGAACCGTTTGGACTCCGGTTGAGGGCCGCTAGCAGCTAACGATGGTGGCGGGTTTGTGCGCCGTTAGCAGCTAACGCGGGTGGTGCTGCGTCGCTCTTGCGTGATTAGCGGGTTTGAAAAGCCACTTGCCGCTGCAGAGCTTCAAAGGCAGAGGCTGCAGGCGTGGCGCCGTGTTTCCACCCAGCAGCGGCGCTGGTTCGGCTGGTTTCCTCCTCGGTGACCTCAGATCCAGAAATCAGACGTAAAAGCACAGAGCGAAGGCGGATATTTCCTGAAATGTGGCTGACTGTTTCCCCTTTTAATGGCCGCATCAGCTGAGTGTTGCCGAGCGTCTCTGGATGAGGGCGATGCTCTTCTGCAGTTGCGCCCGAGCACAGTTTTGCTGCCACAGGTTGAGCGGGGCCAGGACAGATGTTTGCTTCGGTGTTTTTAAAGCAACAGGACTTCCTGCTTTTCAGCTTTGTACACTTTTCTTTTTCATTTTAAACCTATTTGATATTCTTTTGCATTTGTGTTTTTGTTTTCTACGTTTGAGCTAGCATACTGTAGTCCTTGAGTTTGTTTTTTTTAAAGACACCTGCTACTAATAATTGAACATTAACACGCGTACGTAGAGTTGCCAAGTGTTGTTTTGATGAAACGGAGTCATGGTTAGCTGTAAAATAGTTTAGAGAAAGAGAACCACATATTTTTGCATCGTGATTGTTGTATGAACGAGGGGCTGAAGGGAGGGATGAGGGAGGGGGCTTTTAATGCTGGACCAGAGGTTGGTTTTTACCCAACTGCAGCTTCTGTCAAGGCAAGATCGGGGTTGGGCGGATGGACAGACGGTCAAGGCGAACAACTGCTGTTCTTCCATCATTTTAAGACTGAATGTCTTGAATGTCTGTTTTTTTTTATTTAAAAAAAAAAAATCTTGTTTCATCTTCCCGATGACACAGGACCACCATTTGTCTTGTGGCCATTCAAATGTTTTTTTTTTTTTAGGATTTCTTTTTCTTTTTCTTTTTTTTTTTTTTGAGAGAGAGAGAGAGAGAGAGAAACCTCTAAAATGAACCCAAAGCTTGTTTACTTGACCTGGTTCTCCAACCAGCCTCTTCACAAAGAATAAGCTACTGTTGCTTGAATGTTTGTCTGTTTAGCACCGCCTGGTGGTGGAACGCGAATACTGCAGCTCAGAAGTCTGGGGGGGCTCATCAGCTTGCAGCATTCGCCAGCACCACCAGGGGGCGCCACCAGTGATCCTACCCAACTAACGATTGTAATCAAAGAGTCTCGATCACTGTGTTTATCGGAGCACCTTAACGGCAGAGTGAAGCTTCTGCTGCAAATTTCCACAAATGCGACACAAGACGTTTAAAAAAAAAACAAAAAACAAAACAAAACCTGCCAAATGGGCCGCAGCACGCGGGCTAAAGTTGCCAAATAAAAAAGGTCATCAGCAGATTGAAAGCAGCTGATGAGAGGAAAGAGCGCCGCAGCTGTTTTTGTTGTTTTGACGCTTTGACGTGTTTGTCCATGGCGATCCTTTTTGCACTCCTGATCTTCGCTTTGGCTGTCGACCCACAGAGGGACGAAAGTGACGGGAGAGAGTGAGCTGGCCAGAAAAATGAAAAAGTTCTGAAGCACCTTCTGGGTGAGTGCTCAACTGTCCCGGAGAGCCAAAGCCCTCTGCACCTTCCCGAGCACGCTCGCGTCACTTCCTGTTTGTGGTTCGATGTCAGAGGTCACCGTGTTGAATCTAGCGGGGGGGGGTCATGTAACATAAGGGTTCTTTTTGTAAGGTTCTTATTTTTAATGTTTTTATCTTTTTGTACTATTATTCCCTTTTTTTTATTTTGTATGTTTTCTCCTCTTTCTGACATTTGTTGTTTACTGTAAAAATGTGCCCATCGGTCTCCCCCAGGGGGGAAACGGGAGCGTGGACTCTGCAAAGTCTTGTGGGAAAATTGGAATGGGGGAGGAGTTTAAGGGGAGGGGTGAACAGGTGGGTGAAGACTGGGCACAACGCAAGCATCCAATGGTTTCAACCATCTGCTGGCAGGGTTTAACTGCAACATCGCCATGGCAACAAAGGTGTGACCCATTGTAAAAGCGTTGGGGAAACTCTGCCCTCACACGCCAGCCTGAACGGGACCGTTGGGCTTTAGGTCCTGGTGATTTGGTCGAGCATCACCTTTGCTGCTCAGAATGTAACAATGTCGACAAGCTCCACTGTTGAAATTGGCCTTTGAGACTGAAGACAATCAATTAAAAAATGTTGTTAGGTGAAATTTTGTATCAAAGAAACCCCAAATTTTATTTGAAAGCTTTTTTCTTTTCTTTCTTTTGTATCTGATATCCAGGCAACATAGCAAGGTCATAATAGAGCGCAGCAGCTTGAACTGCCCTGCTCCTCCACTAGGGGGCGTCTGCAGGGTGGGTGCTGATGCTGACGGAGCGATGGAGGCTCGGCCCAGGTTGACTCCCAGGAGCAGAGGGGGGGCTTTTCCTTCCTTTAGCCGGGGCTGTGTCTCAAGTGTGTCAAAGCTACAGCTGAGAATGAAGGAGCAGGCTGGCACCTCGTTTATCTCTGCTTTTCTTTTTTCTCTTTCCGCTCAGCCTCCTCCACGTTGACCCCCCCCCACCCACCCACCCGCCCACCCCACGCGTCTCGGACTCCGCGGGTCACTCTGAAATCTTCCCCACACACCAGAGACAACAATACTCTCATATCTATATGAATACTGTATATGTATAATAAACAGGTAAAACCTCTGAGACAGGAACGTGCGCGCTCGCCTTGTTGCAGGGCGTGCGCGTGCGCGCGCGTCTTCGTGTCGCTGATGCAGTTTTAAATCAAGTTTACCTCGGGAGCTCTCAGCCATAGCAGACCTTAACCCACAGCGCCACAATGGGCAGCCCCCCCGCGGCTGCCGCGGCAACAGCAGGTACATTTTTGTTTTTCAGGAACAAAGCCGGGGGCCTCAGCAGAGGGCCCCCGCACCATCTGAATGCACACGGAGCAGGTTAACACACAAACGGGACGCACCTTGAGAGTCCATGTCGACACATTCTTACCTCAGAATCATGCTACAGAATGGGGGGGTGGGGCTTTTTATTATCACAGCAACTTCGAATGACTTTTTTATTTCCCCCCTTCCTTGTCTCTGGTGGTGTTGGTTGATAATCGTTTTTTTTTTTCTTCCTCTGTCATTTGTTTTACACTATAAATATATAAATATTTAGACTGTACATTACGACATAGAAGCACTATCAGAGTTTGATTGTTAGATGTGCACTCGCAGCATGAGGTATTATTCTTTATTATCCTTCATAACCCAGAAATAAAAGTGAACTAAGAGCTTTTTTTTTGAAAGTAAACAGAGAATTTAAAAAAGTCAAACCTGTGCAGTAGCGTCTGCTGATGTCAGAATACCCGATCTTACCCCGTCACAAACATGCGCGGCTGCCGTGTCAAACCCACCCCATCCCACCGACGACCCCCCCGCCCCACCCCCCCTTGTACATGCCAGTGTTTCCCCCATGTGTTCCAAGTGCCAATAACTTTGTGAATTCCTAACTGTGACCCAGTAATAAATTGCACATTAACTACTGTAAAGAGCAAAACGAACCAGACTGATTTAAAAATGAGGAAAGAAAAAAAAATTCCGAATATCTTAATAAAAAATGTTTTTAACAAATAGGATTGACTTTACAGATGTGTGGAGTGTTTATTTACCTTTTCAGAAACCTTTATTTTAAATCTCTGTCTGGTGTGGATGTAGCGTCTTGGTCGAACACTGACCACTAGTGGACAAAAAGAGAAAAACATTTAGCTCTTGTCATGAAAACCTCTGAAAAGACTCATTTGTACAGTTTTGTGATGTCAAAACTGGACAAAAAGAGATGACGTAATGTCCGTTTAATCTGTTTTGGCAAACGTTACATTCAAAAGACAAGTGCAAGAGCAAAACTGTACAAAACATCTTGTGAACACACATATTGGAACAACATTAATGTTTCAAACTTTGCATAAACACGGCCATATCCCCAGTCCAAATCCAGAAAAAGGTTGTTTGGTCATCAGACATGAATAAACGTGTAACACGTCTTCTTTTAAAAAAATGCACCAGATTGAAATCTGGCTTTTTAACAGTAGAATCATCATCAATGTTGTTTCAACTGAGCGATTAAACGGCGGAAACTTAAAACCCAAACACACTTTTTTTTTGGTTCCAGCTTCTGAAATGTGAAGATCTGTAACTGTTACGACGATAAAAGAAGAGTAACCTGCATAACACGTAACTGTTTACCGTTACCACTGCCAACACATTTGATTTGTGGAAACTAAGGCTGTGATCAGCGCTCTGTAACCGTGGGGGCCAACATTCATCACCAGTGTTCCACTGACGCTCTCCGGGAGTTTGTGGTTATGTAAAAGCTCTTGGAGAACATCTCAACTCAGTTGGTGAAAACCAGATCTGACTGACAGAATCTGAAGGACTCATGGTGAAACCAGAGAAATCCAGACTACAGCAGATTAAAAGATGAAGGGACAGAGGACTCCGCTCACACACACACACACACGTTGAAAGCATCAGTAATCACACATGGCTGCAGCGTCATGGCTTCAGGCCTGAACTGACCCTCAGCCTCCAGCAGGGGGCGCCGCGCTCTTAACCCTTGGCTCTGGCGTCCTGCCCAGCAACGAGTCAACCCTCACCGGCTGGAGCAGCAGACAGGAACACCAGACAGCCGGCTGAAGGTGTCGGGCCTGGGTCAGCCTGCGGGTTCCAGACCCAATCTGTCCTGGAAGGACCGCAGCTTCCCCGCTTCCATGCACGCATAGGCACAGGAACGCATCGCACGTTCACGATAGAAAAATATATTTAAGGCAACACTGAAAACTCCCACGCTGCTCTGCTGAGCTTTAAACGTGCGCAGCTCTGCGCTCACCTCAGCATCAGCAACTACAACCGCTCAAACACGTCACTGCAGCTGAGAAGCACCTTCAGAACCAGCATTTCCATCCGGTACCAAGTCTGCCGCTCACCGCCAACAACTTCAGCAGAACAGCGTTCCCCAAAGCTCTTCATCAATAAATATGCCCGATTTTTGGTCTGAAGACCTCAAAATGTGGAGCCGTCAGAGAAGCGGAGCATCAACGATGTCTCGATATGGAGGAGATAAAAACAGGCGGTAAAAAGGAAATCCTGCATCTTTTTCTTTCTTAAAAAACAACAGTACCTCTAGAGTCAAATCACTTTCTCCCTCCTAACGCTTGAATATAATTGCAGCTGAAGACCTTTAACCAGAAGAGGGCGGGGCCAAAGCACCTTAAAAGCACAGAACAAAGAGTTGAATCCTGAAATAAAAGGAGGTAGGCCCACATTAAGGCTGCAAACCTGACTTAAATGAGCATTTTGTTACAATAGTGTTCATGTTTGCAGGCATAAAAGGCAAAACAGGAGCAAAAATATCCCCTACTGTCATCACTTCCTCTTTTTCTCTCCGTGCATCCTGAAAATTCAATTTGGAAAATGCCATTTTAAAATGTCCCTATGCTAACTTTGATCTTTTGGGCCTGCTGGGAGCTGAAGCAGCTCTGCTCCGCCCAGGAGGAAGAGGAGTCACCAGCTGTTGGCTCCTCCGTCGGCCGCCCTCGTCCTGCGTCTGTCCGTCACGCCGTGGATCCATCCGGGTCGCCGACATCAGAGGGCGAAGAAGAGGATGAGGACCACAATCAGGACGGCGACCAGCACCCCGATGGCACACCACTGTCTGCGACCTGACGGGCACGGACACGGTTTTAGTCACATGACATGACGCTCGGGCTGATGAGCTCGTGGAGGTTTGAGAAAGAAACTGAAAGAGGAGGAAAGGTGGCAGCTCTGCTTCAGGAGGTTTGAGAGACAGGGCGTCCACTCACTGCTGGTCATGTGAGACACCTTCTCCAGCTTCTTCAGGACGGAGTCCATGCGCGAGGACGTCTGCTCCATCTCCTCCCCAAAGTCCCCCAACATGCTGAAGGACAAACAGCACCGTTGTTAAACTGACGGCTTCGGCCTGGAGAGTGTTCCAGGAAAAGATGTTTCACTGTAAAATGTGCTGTCGTTCCAAAGAAGACTGCTGCTACACACACACACTTACACACACACACACACACACACACACGTATATTACAACACTGGACTTTATTTACACAGACAATCATTCAGAGTCCAGTGAAACAAGTGGAATTAAAATCAACAGAGGACCGACGTGTTTCACCCCACGACGGACAATATGGAGACGTTCACGCTGGAGGCAACGGGCGCATGCTCGTGTGGCTGTGTGCACGTGCGTGTGTGTTTGTGTATGCACTCACACAGCCTGCTCGTCAAGCTCGTCTCCGATGCGTCCTGACATGTCTTTGAGGACTCTGATGCTGCCTGATACCAGCTCCAGCTGGTCATCCTGATCCTGTATGATCAGCTACACACACACACACACACACACACACACACACACACACACACACACACAGATCACCACTGTTGATGTCAGAGTTATAATTCCTGTCTACATTAATACCATGACAATTTGTCAGCCTCTCAACCATCTCAAAGCCTGCTTCTACTTGCCGAGCTGTGGCAACGTGCGCACAGCTGGGCAGAAACGTGCACAGCTGGGCAGAAACGTGCACGGCTGGGCAGAAACGTGCACAGCTGGGCAGAAACGTGCACAGCTGGGCAGAAACGTGCTCTCCTCTAATGACATCCAAGATGTGAACAACCACAAGGTTCTCCAGGCGTTTCCTGCTAAATCCACAGTCGGATTCAAGGTGTGTCGACATGGAGACACTTCAGAGGAACCGGAGAGCCAGCAGGAGCGGGTCCGCATCAAACATGTTCCCACATGTTCCTGAGCAGGGTGGGGCACGGGTGGAGCGAAACCACTCAGGTGCACGAGACTGAATCATCCTCTTAATGGCAGCGCAGCACACTGAGCTTGTTTTCTATTCCTGCACCCAAAGGCTGAAATTAAACCATATTTTCCTTTTCATTCTGTGATTTTACAACATTGGCTGATAAATGTTTGCATTTTCCTCACAGCAAACAGACCTTTACACCCTGAAGAGAAAATCTAGGGATTCAAACCCGAAACCCACAGAGTGGAAGGCTTTAAAGGGTTTATGAGGTCAAATCAGTTTCTTTTCTGGCATCCATTTAACCATTTATTTACTCGTTTAACTGCCAGATACTGCGACAGCGTTACTGTGGCTACGGAGCCCTGAAGAACTCCAC
This sequence comes from Arothron firmamentum, assembly GCA_016586285.1. Lineage (NCBI taxonomy): Eukaryota > Metazoa > Chordata > Actinopteri > Tetraodontiformes > Tetraodontidae > Arothron > Arothron firmamentum. The sequence goes on from BJFM01005916.1 coordinate 20,108, forward strand.
TCCTCTTTCTACACTCGTTCGTCTACCTGCTGCTGTTCCTGTTGCTCTTCGATGTATCTGGAGTTGGCGGACACCATGTGGGCCTCCAGCATGGACGACCTGTCCTGGACCGTAGAGGACAGCAGAGCCTGGACAAAGACAAACAGTTTATACTACACATGTAGATGACAAGGATATTAAAATAAAAGGTCTAAATTATTTTCAACCATTGGAGAGACACAAAAAAAACAACACTGCAGCCACTGATGTTTTAATTATTTCCTTATTTTGTCAAGTTATTATGGACTCAACAGTTAAGACTGAGGCCACAAAAATTATTTTAAAAAATGTTACAGAATTTCCATCATGTAATTTAAATATCCATATTTATTTCACCTGTTCAAGTGTAAACAGCAACTTACCTGTCTGTTCTTTTTCTCTGCCTGAGCCACAGCGGAAGGGCTGGACAGCTGATCCTTCATTTCCTACACACACACACACACACACACACACAAAACTCATGTTTACTTCTTCCATCCAGTGATTGGTGGATTCAAAATTCTACCAGTCGACCAGTTTTAAGCATTAAATGATTTAACACAATTGTCAATTTTAAAGAAAGAAATTCTTTTTAACAAAAACTAGGGGCAAACTAACTGACCCTTTCATCTCTTTGACAGGATGGTTTATGGTTTTCGGGGTAAACGTCTGCGCCTTCTTAATGTTCGGCCTCATGCCTCGGTCATCGCATATTCTGGACTTCTATTTTAGTTGTTTTCCAACTAAAACAGGTGTTTATTTTCTGCTCTCTTGTCCTAACTCCTCTCCCTCCATCTGAATGAATGAAAGAATAAATAAATGAATGCAGCGCTGCTGCAAGCGTTGCTAACTTTGTTTTGTATTGATCCGCCACAACAACCAGGTCGACATGAAACCATTAGTCCCAAACATTTATCCCTGTATAGCTCATGGATCTTTTAATGTTCATTATGAATTAAAAGACTTGAAGTCGCTAGTGGATGTAAACCGTCACTGAAAACAGACTTTTTCTTCTTCTAAAGTGCTGCTGCCCCACTGCTCAGTTTAGAATTGAACCAAAGACGCTCCTGAATCTCCATTCCAAATTTTAACCCACCACTGCTGCCTGCGAGCAGAGCAAACACCCCACCACTTTATAAATACACCCATATATATATCACACACCCTTGCTTTGGAGCAAAAACCTTTTGGATTCTTGCTCGCTGCGGACAGCCTCCATATTGAGATTTTCTGTTGTTAACTCACAATCACTGACTGAAAGAAAATGCCACAACGTCTTTTGTTCCCTCTCACAAAACTGTCCTTTGATTCCGGCTAACGGGACTCAATGCTCCCGGGGTCTATTTAAAGACTCAACCTTGGCATGTGAAACTTCCTTTGTTGGAGAGTGACTCACATCTTCTGTTGTGATTAAACGCTGGTAAAAATGTCACTGAAAAGGCCAGCAAACGCCTGATGGACTGATGAAAATCCTAGCAAAAGATCTTTAAAATAAAGAAGCTCCGTACTGTAAACATTAACGGAAAAGGATGTCGCAGTGTGTGATGACATGAACGTAAATGCGGCAGAACACTACTGTCGGCAAAACTAATTAATGAGCAAAAGAATCAAGAATTAATTAGGTGAACTAAGAAGGGTTATCTAATCACACCTTCTGCTGCAAGAGCAGGATTAACTGCACCAGCTGACTTTGACCTACAGTTTGTGTGTTTTTCTCCGAAACACTGTGGCTGCCAAATCACACCCACAGCCTTCCAGGCAGTGTTTACGTGTCACAATCAGCAGCACTTTCAGAATAAATGTCCTCAAAACACTGGGGATAAAAAAAAAAAAAAAAAAACAAGCTGAAAGAAATCCGGGGGAGTTTTACCTGGACAGATTCCCTGGTTCTTTCCACAAAGTCTTTCCTCTCCTTCAGTTCGCTCTCGCCTAGTCGGAACTTTCCAGGATTCGATTCCACAATATCTGAACCAGTTAAAGCAACACCGTAGATACACCATCGAGGTGTGCAGAACTTTTCATTTGTATGTGATTTTGAAGATGGCAGCTAATAGAAAGAAGCAGAGAGAGAGCAAATTGTGATGTCACGAATCTGGCTTTTCTTTCTATTTTGCAAAATTAGTTAAAGACTATTCCTGATAAGAGTTTTTTTTAAATATTCTTTAAGGTTTCCTGGCAGTAGGTGAAACAGCAGCAATGCACATTGCTGCCACAACGCGCACAACTGCATGAAATATTCTGGAAGTCTAAAATATGACCTGCAGCTCATGGTCGTATCCTGGTTTTCTGTGTTGGATGTTGTTCCGGCTGAATTTGGACAAAACAAGCCCAGCAGTTTAGCAGTGAGTATTCCATTAAAAACGCCAAAAGCAATTATCCACACAACGCCGTTTCAAAGTGAGTAACACTTGAACAAATGCAGTTCTTTCATAAAACCCTGTAAACAACAAATCCCTGTGCTGATGTCCTCACTGCACAACGACTCAAATACAATAACTGCAGCCATGAATCACCTCGGTCCCAACATGGAAGCAGATTGTCTTCGCTGCCTGAAGGTAAAAAAGGTTGGACATGTTTTTTTTCAAACTGCCAGAGGGTCCTTTTTAAAAACTAAGCCTTATGTTTGCTTAAGTGGCACGTCAGTAAAAATGTCTTAGGTTTGTACAGCCGCCTCACCAAACAGAACACGAGTGAATACAGTCATGTGAGAAATTGTTGTCTTTAAAAACAAGAAAACAGCGTTGTTGGGGGTTTTTTTGTTTTGGGTTTCTTTTAAATCGGTGTAAAGGATACTGATGGTCTCGCTGAGATCCTCCAGGTCCCACTCAATGGCTCTAAGACAGTTCCTTAGTTCGTTGGTACTCCAGTCCAGTTCATCACGGCTGACCTAAGATGGCAAGATCACAAACTATTATCAAAATACTCTCGGCCACCTTCCTGTTATTTTAAGCCTCTTTTAGCATTTCAGAAGTGGCATTAAAAGAAAAGGCTTTTTTATTAGGATTTTACAGGAACAAATTGATTATGAAATGAGTTCATGGATTAAACAACTTCCTGTAGCATTTTTCAGACTTTTATCCACAGACTGTTAACAAAGACGATTAGCTGGTCTGGTGAGTTTCAGAAATCACTCTGTGCTTTCATCTTGCATGGGGAAGCGTGTTTTGAATTTAACCTAACATCTTGTGGCTTGTTCATGTTTTACCTTTCCTTTACTTACAAACACCATTATTCTGTCACCATATGGACAAACACATACTACATCAACAATGCTGAATAATTAAATGTAGCTCGTCAAGATTCCCACTGTTGTGTGTCATGATAGATTTTGCGGATTTGTCACTGGCCTACTTGTATTTCTGCATTACGAGCCGAGCTATGGGGAAAAAATGCACTGTTAACATGACTGGAGCTGTGCTGCACGTTTGCAATCAATAAGAAACAAACATACAATGCTGATACACAGTAATGCTAATATTCTGAATCCAGCAAACATCTACAATAACAGAGGACATTTGCAATCAGACAGTTGAGAGGTTACGAGTTTGCTGACGGTCAAAGTAAATTTCATTGACGTAATAGCTAGAGAATATATTCAGTAATATGGTGTCATACAAATGGTGGCATGGGTGAATGAATCTGCTGTGCATATGACTCTCAGGGCCTGTGATTATGGAGTGTTTAGCTGCTCACCTGAGTCCCGTCCTGCAGCAGTTCCTCCCACCTGTCAAAGAGGCTCCGCGCACGCGAGAGGGCCTTCTGCACCTCCCTGCACACACACACACACACACACACACACACACACACACACACACACACACACACACACACACACACACACATGCACAGCAGGGGTCAAGTTAGCCAGCTGACCACATCCTTACTTGACACTGATGCAGCAACTCCCCATCGCATCACCAAAACAAACACACAAGCTACACTTTGCATCCTTCTCCAACTTCACAGCGCAACGTGAACTGCGCAACACTAAAGCTGATCCAGTTTCACACCGTAAGAGTTTAACCAAACAACAATTATCAGGGTTGAGAAAGTGCAGTCGCGAATTTAGCTGCCAAACATCAACTCTCGGCTGTCACGGTGCAACAACGAGCGTGGAGGCTAGTTAGCTTCAGCTAGCCGATCAGCTAACTTCGCACATGTTTTCATATTTACACATCAGAAAAACCCACGCTCGCTGTTCATCTCAAACCAATGTGTCTAATTAGTTGAGTCGGAGTGGAGAAACACTGCACTGAATTGCTTGTTCTGTTCATTTCTTACCCTTTCACCACGAAAAACGGATCTTCTACGGACATGTTGCCTCCTTCCGCTCCTAACTCGCGCGTGCGCAGCAGATAGCGACTGACGACGAAGCTACGTCATCGTTGTTTGCGTTTGTACTTATACAATAAATCTTTCGGTCTTTTTTTATTGTTATTATTTCCAGATGATAAAAACTTGGATAGCACATAAATCCCCCACCCACCTCAGAAATTAAAAAAATATGGCTTCACTAAACGAACCAGACGTTTGTTGGCAGAAGAGGAATTCAAGCGCAGTTTACATGTGTGTAAGATTAGTTGCTATGGTAACGACTGCGCAAACTCTTTCACCCTTTACGGTAAATTACAAGGATCTGGTGCACAGACGTAAAGGGTTCTGTCGGAACCCTTGCAGAATGAGAAAACATTTACATTTGTAGAAATTATTCGTTTTAGCTCCGTGTACCTTTTAGAACATTTTAGTTTTTAGACACTTCCCTTTTTTACAGCTTTTACACTTACTTTTTGTCGCGCCTGTTTTTCTTTTTAATTTGACTAAAGTTTATTTCAAATTAGTGTGCTATCATGGAATTTTAAAAATATTCAACAAAGTTCTCTGGTTCAAAGAAATACTATTTTAATTGTATATTTTTTTAAGGAAAGGAGGGGGTAAACTGTGAGTTTTCTGACATGATGTTTAATCGTATAAATAATTTTTGCATTTTTGATTGTTGCTGGGTGAAGAAAGCGAAATTGCGCTCTCAGCAAATACACCTATTTGCACATTTTCCTTCCTGCTCCTCCCATTCATTCTTTCTCTGTTCCTGGGGGGTTTCTCTCTATCCTTCCACCGGGTCCATTCCAATTCCTTCCTTCCTGTCCCTCCCCCGCCCTCCTCACCTCCTTCACTCCTCCTCCCTTCCTGTCCTGTGAAAATTCACAGAGTACAAACATCCCTGTTCACACACTCACACACTGCCTGCCTGAAGCCAGCAGAACATTTATGAAAATTTCCATTTAAATTGCTGCAATATTGGATCTAAATATAAGTGGGAAACATTTAATTAAGATTTAATGTTCACCTTTTTTTGCAGTAAGTTTTCTTGGTTTCTTCTACTAAATTGAAAAATGTCTAAATAAATCAAACTCTGGCATAATTTGGGGAAAATAGCACAACAGAGAGATGTTCACTACTTGTATAACAGTCTGAGATCATGCAATAGCTTAACAAAACCACTTATATGCGGTTTTTGCAGGAACTGGAAGAGTGTACTTAATAGAGCTCGGGAAGTGGTTTTATCTAGGATATCTGGTCTTTTCTGACCACCTCAGTGGAAAAAATTAGTGTTTTTGAAAGGAATGACGCAGCAGCAGCACGCTGAAAGTGAACCTGTCCAAGAGGCCATCAGAGGCAACCAGTCTAAAAATAGAAACCTTTACCCATTGCATCATGATGCCTTCAAGTGCTCCAGGAAAGGGTAACCTATTTTAATTTAGACAAATTCAGTTCTCTGCTTGGTGCACAGAAAAGCAAAAAAGGAAACCTCCATGTGAGCACTCGATCTGCTTGTAGATGTTTTACCTCATGGACTTAATTCACAGGAACCTTTGCAGCAATAGCCAACCAAAAACCAGTTAAACTAGCAGAAACGATTCAACCAAAATCTCTTTTAATTAGTTTATTACAAATCATTACAAACACAAGGTCATGTTGTTATGCACATGCACGCAAAGGTAAATTTGCAAAAGAGCAAAAAAAAAAAAAATTGCCAAAAACCTAAGCTCCTCGACATGTTGATCACACCTGAGACTGTTTATTGTTGACTTTAATAACAGTTGCTATGATTTCTGCCTCTGAATCTTTATATTTTGGCAAATAGGTCACTTAGCAGCCCTACCAACCAGTGTTTATAGTGCAGAGTAATAATGCAAATTGCAGGCCCCACCCTTCCATCTCTCTCTCTCTCTCTCTCTCTCTCTCTCTCTCTCTCTCTCTCTCTCTCTCTCTCTCTCTCTCTCTCTCTCTCTCTCACGCACACACACACACACCACACACCACACACACACACACTTGGCCTGGGGCAGATGCAGTGTAAGTACTATCATATAACACATAACACATAACACTGAGTCACCATAGAGACAAGCTCAGCGCAGACCTGAGAAGACTGCATGTTGCTTCAGAGTTGTTTGACTTAAAATAAAAAAAAACCTGCACATGTGAAACAAAATCAAAACATACATTTTGACAATAACGTGTAGTCATTTTACAGCCGTGTTTACATCAACCAGTCTCTGACCTAGTGCTCTGGGTAGCTGAACTCCCATTAAAACACATACTGCATTCTTCGCAGCGCTTTAACCATGTTCTCGTCATGTTGTGGGGAGCGATGGGAGAGGTTTCCATGGTTACAGCTTGCCTGTTTTGACAGCATCACACAGCTCACAGGAGTGACAGCCAGTGTTGCTGATAACAAGTGTAATTTGCCCTCTGACAGATCAGTTATCCAGTGACAGAAGAGTCACTCAGGGAAGAAAAACACTTTCTGTAACAAAGCAAGGCCTTTCTTCTTTTCTAAATTATGTTGTCATTTTATACTAAAGCTTAATCAGCTTGATTGAAAGGAAAATAAAAATAAATCGGAATAAATCAACATCAAAACCGGGTGTATACAAGAGTGACTGTTATATAATTGTGCGTTTATTATGACTAACATTAACAAAGGCTCATCATAATGAACCCTTGGAACGCCCACAATGTTTGTGTTTAAAACTCTGGAGTAAAAGTAATTATTACACAATTTGGGATGCAGTGTAAATGCATTTTTGCTTTTGTCGGAACAAGTCTGTGGAAAAATAGAGTGAATGTACTAAAATATCCTCTTTTAAACCATGAGACGGCTGTGAAACGTTCAATTAAAGATAGACTTCCGTCTAAAATTTCATATATACTAACAACAGACATGTGTAGACAGGGGCATAACATTGCAGGTAATTACACATGTCGATTTATTTACTTTAAATATAAACTAGAAAGAAAATACACCATCCCATTAAGTTGTCTCGACACATGTAATATAGAGTAGCTTTTTCCAACTGTCGGTGAAGGCATCATCGGGGTAATTGCATTTTAGCCTCAGTGGCGGCGGTAGATAATTTACATTGCGGACGACTCCATATATGGCGCGCAGGTGACGTAACCGTCGCGTGTATAGCGCGAGAGGGGTGGGTCTTGCGGGTGCGCGTTCGCGTCATGGCTTTTCCACACTGCGCGTCCCCACGGGAATTTACTACCGGATAGACCATATATGGAGGCATAGCCTGTGACGTTTTTCGTCTGTGTGTGTGTGTGTGTGTGTGTGTGTGTGTGTGTGTGTGTGTGTGTGTGTGTGTGTGTGTGTGTGTGTGTGTGTGTGTGTTGTGGGGTCTGGGGCACAGTCTCAGTAATTATGTGAAATAGGAGCCTCGCTGGCTTCTCCCACGTACATTCTTTGAAGCGCAGGTTCTTTCTGACCAGAATGTAAACACGGAGTGACGTGATCGCACTCGCTTTTCAAATCGAGCGTTTTAACTTCCTCAGGCAGAAGAACTTCCCGTTCTGGTCGTGGAGTCTTCCTGGAAAAGTGACATTGTTTAATTAAAATTAAAAAAAAAACAAAAAAACATGACCACGTTAATGGTGAGACGAAACTGTTCAGATTTGAAACCCTAGGAAATATGGCGATTTCTATCGGTTAAAGTTGTTGTACATAACAATCATAATTGTATTATTCTTTCAAATTGTGCTTTTCAATGGTTAATAATATTTTAGAAAAAATAGGGCCAATAATGTCTGTCGAAACACCCAAAATTAATAATCCATAAATATTGTTTAATAAGCTGCAGTAAATGTAGAAGAATTAGTAAGAGCTAAGACAGAAAAATGCGATAGACATAACAGATGGTGCGTGTGTGTGCGTGTGTGTGTGTGTGTGTGTGTGTGTGCGCGCGCGCGCGCGCGCGCTTGTATGTGGAGGGGGGGCGCAGCAGGTGTGGGCGGCGCCTGCTTGTCACTAACTGAGGAATGAAGTCCACATTACGTCAAAGAGGAAATAAAACGCCGCCCTGCTCCTCACACGCTCTCATTTCTGAGTGCAGCTGCCGGTCCGACCAGAGCCCGAAGTCCAGCCCAGGACAGGAAAGCCCGGAGCTCGTCTACTTGTTGAGCCTTCACTCACGGTGCCAAAAACGCATAATTACGCACAAAGAAAATGAGTGCCACGACAGCCATGGACGTCAACGCCGAGGCCAGACGGATCCTGGCCGTGTCGATCAGCAAGTTGTACGCCTCAAGGACCCAGAGAGGAGGGCTGAGGCTTCACCGGAGCCTTCTCCTCTCCATGGTCATGAGAACCGCCCGGGATATCTATCACTCTTCCCGAGAGAGCGAGGGGACCAGCGGCGCGCAGCGAGCACCAGAGGAGCCCATGGACACCAGCTCCAACCCGGTGGAACAAACCCAGCCTGCGCCCCAAGACGAGCCCCAGCCGGCGCCCTGCTCCACCGAGCCGGCACCAGACACGCTGGACAAGCTGGACGATGAAATCAGTGAGGACAAAGAGAATTTGAGTCCGTCGAGGCAGTCCAGGAAACGCCGGGGCAAGGCGTCGGTGGCGCCGGACTTCCTCCCCAGCAAGAGGGCGAGGCTGGAGCCCGGGGAGGAGAGGTATGCGACCCCGCTGGGCAGCTGTCGCCCCGCGGACTCGCTGACCGCCTTGTCTTTAAATCGGGTTATACCTGCCTTCTGAACAGATGGAGGTCGGAAATAGCTCCAACTTTGGAGCGGAACTTAACCCACGAGGGACGTTTGATCCCTGACGCACCGAGGAGGTGACCTACATCGACGGTCCCGGGACCGGGGTGCGCGCTCACCGGCCGATCGGTCGGGCCAGAGGAGCCCGGACAGAGGCGGCAAAGTTTGAGGAAGAGACGGAACGTTTCTGTTTCCCGGTGATTCACCTTCACTCAGAATGAGTCCGAACACAAACCGCTGCTGACTCAATGTGTGTGTGCGTGAATCAGCACAGAACGATGTGAGTCACGAGAAGCGGCCACACACACACACACACGGACACGCACTCGTATATCTGATGTTCTGGGGAGTTTCCTGCCTTTACACCAGTCAGAAAAGCCTTTGCAGGAGGAAGAAGACTCTCTGGCACCTACATTCTGATTATAATATTGTTGTTCTTGGGGAGAACACGCCACTTGTTTTGTAGGTCAGTGTAGAGTGGCACACACACACACACACACACGGACATACACACTGCTGCTGCTGTGGACTTTGACAAATCAATACTACTGCATTAGGTCTGTCCATATGTTGACATGGTGCTCTGATATCTGGGACAACAGTGTGTCAGACGGTTTTTTATGTTAAATCGTCACTGTTCATTTCTAAGCTGTGAAAAAAATACTACCTGCTGCTTTTTAAATAATAATTGTGTTTTTGTAATAAACACACATAATGGTCCTCGGTTGTGATGTCTTCCTTCTCTTTCCACATTTACAAACATCTAACCTTCTTTAAAAAATGCATACATTTAGGTTTAATAGTTAATATACAGTATACTTGTGTGTTGGATGACCATTCCTTATATAAAAAAAGTTGCTTGTATCTTTTATCCTAAAACACGTGAGCGTCTCGGCTCTCTCTCTATATTAGGCCACGTTCACGAGGTCAGCTCTGGGGGGGAGGTTGGTACAACCCAGCGCCAGCCTGGCGTGCTGCCGCTAATCTCATACTTACACTCAGACATAGATTCAAACACACACACACACACACACGGAGAAACACACTCCAGTTCTCAGCTACTTCCTGTGGCTTATGTTAAAACTGTGATTCACGTC
>BJFM01005924.1:0-12205 GCA_016586285.1 Arothron firmamentum
TGGTTCTACTGGGACAGAGAGGGTAGATGACTGGTTCCACTGGGACAGAGAGGGTGGATGGCTGGTTCTACTGGGACAGAGAGGGTAGATGACTGGTTCTACTGGGACAGAGAGGGGAAATGACTGGTTCTACTGGGACAGAGAGGGGAAATGACTGGGTCCACTGGGACAGAAGGTTCCACATCTTTCCCAGCTCTCCCGTCAGGACCCAGACTGGTTTTTTGACTGACTGGTTGTGAGGTGGTGGGGAAAACCAGTCAGCCACTCTGTGGGGCCCCTGAAGGTTCTAAATCAGTCCGGTCCGGATGATCCCAGGCTGGTTCAGGAACTTTAGAGCCGCTCGAGGCGCCACAGATCAAAGGTTCCGCCTGAACAGCAGCTGGAACAGAAACTTGAATCCAGACGCGTCCGGAAGGTTCAAAGTTCTGGAGCGGGCGGCTCCAGGACGGGCCAGCCGGGCGGGCTGGAGCTGCCGGCGGCCGGAGAGGCAGCAGAAGGCGGCGTGTGTGGAGCTGCCGGCGGCGGCTTCACCTCGGATGACCCGGCAGACAGGCTGGCTCGCCCCGCCTGAACTCACTCACGGCGGCCAACAACAACACCGCACCGCCGCTGACAGCACCACCGACACCCGCAGCACCGAGCACACCACCCCGGCAACACTCTGGAGCGGCGGCGGCCACAACAGCGGACCTTACGGGGAAGCCGGGAAGGAGGGAGCGACCGCCCAGACAGACGCCGACATGAAGGCACAGCCGCCGGAGAGCGACGGCCGCGGCTGCCGCTGCTGCCGCGGAGGGACGGCTAAAGCTAAAGCGCGTAGCCGCCCGGGTCAGCCCGGGCTCCCGAGCTAACGGCTAATAAACGTCCAGTGTCCTCACGGGGGTGGAGGGGGACGGCAAAAGTTGGCTCCCCCAACACACACACACACACACACACACACACGCACGCACGCACGCTCAGAGCGAACCGGTGGTTTTCAACTGTCTGACAACTATCCACCAAAATAACCCGGCTCACAAGTTAAGTTGCCCGCTATCAAGTTTGGGCTCCATTTCCAGCCGGGCTGCCGGCGGCAGCGCGCTGATTCCCCCCGTGTGATGGAGCGGTCGGGCGCTAGCTGCCGCAGCCGCCCGGGCTCAGCCGAGCAGGCAGCCAGGCGGCTAGTCTGGCTGCAGCCAAGCCGCTCCACTAACTTCACTCCTGCGCTCGGTCTGGTGGAAAAATCCCCCTCAGGAGTTCCACGGGAAGTTTCCGCGGTGTCCTACCTGTGTGTAGCCGCCGTGTGCTGGAGGTGAGCCCGCCTGGAAGTTGATTATGTCCAGATCTCCAGAGTGGAGCGGCGCGGGGCGCATATGGCTAGCGCTGGGTACAGTAAAGACTGTAGCATAGCTAACCTAAAGACAACAGTGGAGGAGAGGAGCCTCCTCGGTGCTCGGGGGGGGGATCGACGACGACAACCACATGATCTTTTACGTCAGCATATATTTGCATAGGGTGCCAAATTTATGTTTCACGTCCAAGTCACGTGGGGGGGAACCTACAGAAAAGTTTGCGGCGGCCGGACGCTGGACTCGGCTGGCCGGGCTGCGCTGCAGGGGCGCGGGCACGTCCCCGCCGCCCTCCTGCCGCCCCCGCCTGGACCCGCTCCCCCCCCCGCCCCCCGAACCCGCCCGCTTTCACACCTTCACCGCTTTAAAGTCACGTTTCAGAGCCTTTGGTGCTGCTGCGGCTCGGACAGGTCAGACCGACACCTTTGGGTCGCCTGACGGGGTTTAGTTCCGGAGGTTCGGCCCAGCACCGCCGACGGCTTCCCGGCGTTTGCAGCCGGGAAGGTGGAGGCTTCTGCGGGGAGCACCTGTTAGATCCGCCACCGAGACCCCCAGCGGAACCGGCTCAGCCGCGGGTCCGAGCCGGAACCGACCTGTGCTGGACGCGGGGCGCGGCTCAGGTTCCCTCCCGACGGACCGGGGTCAGCGCGAGGAGCCGCGCAGGTGTTCCACGTCCCCGACGGCTCTGCTCAGGTGCAGCGAGAACACAGGTCCCAGCGCGACACCTGCAGGCGGCCCCGGGAACTGCAGCGCACACGGCCAGCGCGCGCGCGCACACACACACACTCTCACAGACACGCGCGCGCGCGCACACACACAGACGAACCAATAAACAGACACAGATATAAATAAACAGACAATAGATAAATAACTCGTGCTTTGGGCACGTGATCAGAATCTCCACTTCCTGGCTGCAGCCCGGAGCCTCGTGCTGGTTCAGGCAGCAGCTTTGCTGTCTTCCAGACTGGTCCCAGTCCCCCCTGCTGGTGAGGCTTCTGCACGTTTTCAGGGCTGAGTTGTGGAAGTTTGTCACCGGTAGAAAGAGGCGGATCCTCCTGATCCACCAGAAGCAGCCAGGCTGCTGAGGAACAGCCGGCAGCTGGAGGCTCTGCCAGCGTCTCCAGAATACACAATCAGCTGATGTTGCCAGGCAAAGGCGCCAGCTCCAGCCAATGAGCAGAGTTGGGCCAACATCGCTTAGCAACCAAAGTTACAAACCAAACCACTCCAGCCTGCAAAAGCACAACCAAGCCTCACAGACGGCTGCTGAGGGACCTGCTGGGGAACCTGCCTGAGAACCTGCTGGGGAACCTGCCTGAGAACCTGCTGGGGAACCTGCCTGAGAACCTGCTGGGGAACCTGCCTGAGAACCTGCTGGGGAACCTGCCTGAGAACCTGCAGGAGAACCTGCAGGAGAACCTGCTGGAGAACCTGCAGAGGAACCTGCTGGAGAACCTGCTGAGGAACATGCTGGGGAACCTGCCCGAGAACCTGCAGGAGAACCTGCCCGAGAACCTGCTGGGTAACCTGCAGGAGAACCTGCTGGAGAACCTGCAGAGGAACCTGCTGGAGAACCTGCTGAGGAACATGCTGGGGAACCTGCCCGAGAACCTGCTGGAGAACCTGCTGAGAAACCTGCTGGGGAACCTGCAGGAGAACCTGCAGGAGAACCTGCAGAGGAACCTGCTGAGGAACCTGCCCGAGAACCTGCTGGGGAACCTGCAGGAGAACCTGCTGAGGAACCTGCTGGGGAACCTGCAGGAGAACCCTCTGGGGAACCTGCAGAGGAACCTGCAGGAGAACCTGCTGAGGAACCTGCTGGAGAACCTGCAGAGGAACGTGCAGGTTCTCCTCCAGGAGGCCTGAGAGCAGACTGGAGAGCATCAGTGATGAGATGTTGCTGCCTCACACAGCAGCTGGCGGCCTGAAGAGCAACATCAACACCAGCCTTTGTCAGACCAGTCCAACCAGTCCCAGACCAGTCAGGTCCAATTCTCAACCCAGGAAAACCACAGCAACCAGCTGCAACATCACCTCTCTTCCACTCTCTTCTGCTGCCTTACCCCAGTTACCGTCCCAGTTACATCCCAGTTACCATCCCAGTTACCAGTTACCGTCCCAGCTACCGTCCCAGCTCCACCAGTTAGCCCAGTTCCTGGCCTCTGTCCTTCAGGAGGACGGGAGCGTTTTGCTGGTCTTTTCCACTGTTGTGCTGATTCTTACTGGGAGCAGAGCCGCTCTTAAACTGGGACAGAGGGTCAGAGGTCACGCGTGTCGGTCCAGTGTTCAACGTCTGGATTAGGTCTGGAGGAGAGCGCGCACGTGAACAGCTCAGAATGAGCCATCAGAACGGTCTTTGTCTCCATCTGGTGGTGAAGAGGCGGTACTACAACCGAAGGCTTCATCAGGAAGAACCAGCTGGAGCAGAGCTGGGGGGGGTCAGAAGCCCCCAGCTGTGGCTGCCTGCTGACACGGCTGGACACCAGCCAAGCCTTCCAGGAGGACCAGGATCAGCTGCTGGTTCCCAGTCTGTCCCAGTCTAACCAGTCAGGCTGGACACGCTCACGAGGACGACAGGTTGGCTCACCTTTATTGTTGTGAGGAATCAGTCAGTCAAAAATAAATTACACCTTTGATCATCTTTGGTTCAGGAGCATCAAAGCAGTGAGGAGGAGACAGACGCGCACAGGTGACTCACAGCTGACCAATAACATCAATCTGTTAGGAGACAGGTGCACAGGTGACTCACAGCTGACCAATAACATCAATCTGTTAGGAGACAGGTGCACAGGTGACTCACAGCTGATGGAGGTCTGTCTAACAAACATCTGAGGAACCTGCAGGAACGTTAACGTGAAGATAGAAGAAAATACGCAAACATGCAAACTGCATAAATACAGGTGAGCTGGGCGTGGCTCCAGGGGCGTGGCTCCAGGGGCGGCTCCAGTGACGGGACTGGGAGTGACAGGTTCACGGGGAAAGGTCGAAGGAAGTTCTGGACGCCGCTGGAATCTTCAGACAGGAAGTGCTTGTGGTCCAGAAGAACTGGGACCAGTCAGCCCACTGAAGCCTGAGTTCACTTCCTGGGTCAAACTAAGCCCCGCCTCTTTGGCGGCCGTCCTGAACGTGATAAACATGTATTGAGATAAATGACAGAATCTTCTCTGAGGGGCGGGGCCTAATCAAAGGCCGCTGGAGCGGCAGCTGCGCTCCAAAGGTCGGGCGCCGTTGACGAGCTCGCGGCTGCGGCGGTGACGCAATCAGTGCCGAGGGCGTAGCTGCTCCTCCGATGGACTTCCTGCCTGCTCCGGCCGCCGCCGCCACCCCTCCCCCTCCACACCGCGGGCGCCGCGATAGGTGTCTGCCTCGTCTGGGGTCAGCGCGGGGTCGTCGGGCGCCACGGGCCGAGGCGGCGGGTAGTTGGGCTGGTAGTAACGGTAGGGGTCATCCTCCTCCACCTCGCCGTAGTTGGGGAAGAGGTTGGATGGCAGTTGGACTGGGGGGACAGCGCCGCCGTCAGTCACATCCTCTGTGCAGCCGAAGCAACAGGAAGGAAGCCAAAGCAGCACGCCGGTCAGACGGGCACGCCATCAGCGCCAAAACACAGACCAACGCCTCCACCCCTCCACCTCCACCCCCACCACGCAGGCTGGGCCCGCTTCCACAGCAGCTCGGGTTAGCCAGGCAGGAAACGGGCAGCAGAAGGAAAGCGGTTACCATGGTTACCAAAGGCGCCACCAAAGCCCAGGCGTTTGACCCTCACCCTCCTCCACACGTGCACCAGAGAGTGAGCGAAATACCTGCCGGAGGAGAACACATGTAGGAGGAGCAGAGTCACATGACCAACATGCTGCGTGACCTTTCACCCCTCACACAGGCAACAGGGGCGCCCCCCGGGGGCCAGGCCCTCAATCACGCCTCTGAACTGCTGGAAACCCTCCTTTTCTCCTCTGACGGAGGCTCCTGAGGGTCAGAGGCAGGCGGAACCATGAAGTCCTCCTCTTTCAGAGCCAAACCGTGAAGAGCAGCACTAACAGGCGACACCCCCACACCTGTTTGGCTTCTAAAGCACCTGCAGCCTCTCTCATCTGTGGAGCAGCCGCTGCTGCTGTGATCAAGCAGCAGCGGTCATCTGCAGGGTTTCACCGGTTTGTCCTGGTTCCGTGGGTGCAGCGCTCAGCAGACGGCTCGGTCATGCGTCACAACGGAAGAGACGGAGCAAAGTTCCCTCCAGAAGCAGCAAGAAGGTTCCCTCAGCGGCGGCACAGATCGCTTCTGTGGTTTATTCCAAAAGCGTCCTTCAAAACCAGCTGTTCTGCAGGGATGCTAACATCCTGTTAGCACAACGCTAGTCACCACCTCAGGGATCTGCTGCTGGCCAAAGGTGACCGAACACGTCACCACAGGCTAACTAGTTAGCTGTTTCTGGTTGGAACCAGTTCCCAGAGGTGACTGACCTGAGCAGTCTGAGGTTGTGGGGTCAAAGGTCAGGAGCTCCTGAAGCCGTCCCAGGCCTGTCACCTTTGTCCCACCCTGCTTGGTGCTGAGCTAACGTGTTAGCATCCTGTCACAGATCAGACCTCACGTACCTCCAACATTGTAGCCTACACACGAGTTCGGGTCACAGTAGCCGGGAGGTCCAGAAGAACCAACGGGTCCGGGCACTCCGGGCCGCCCGGGAGGTCCTGGACTCCCAGGTCGGCCTGAGGGACCTTGGCTGCCGGGTCGTCCCTGCCCCGGGACGCCTGTGGGGGCAGAAAGTCCGGTTTGAGAGCTCTGAAGGAACAGAACTGGATGGTTCCGTCCTTACCAGGTGGTCCCGGTGGTCCTCTGGGGCCTTGGAGCCCAAGACCTTGAGATCCTTTTTCACCCTTTTCTCCAGGTGGGCCTCGTTCTCCCGGCTGACCATTCTGGCCATTCTGACCAGGGAAGCCAGGTCTTCCTGGTGGTCCCTGCTCTCCCTGGGCCCCTGGAGATCCAGGTCTGCCGGCCTCTCCCGGCGGTCCCGGCACAGTCCGGATGGACACCGGTGGGCTGGGAACATGGCTGAGGATGGCGCTGTAGCGAGCCATGTGACCTGACAGAGCACAGGGCTTCAGGACCTCAACTCCAGACCCCCTGAGGCAGCATGCATGAGCACGGGACACACGGAGGGGCCACTCACTCTGGATGAGCTGCTCACACACCTGCCGGGCGATGGCCTGGACCGAGGCGGCGGACTGGACGTCGCCCTGGAGACCCCAGAGGGTTAGCAAGTTCAACAGGAAGCCAAGCACAACTAGAAGAGAGGACTCACCCGTTCACCCTTCTCCCCTTTACCTCCAGGAAGGCCCTGGGGACAGAAAGAGTGTGAGCACACACCCCTGACCACACACACACACACATGCACACTCTGGTCCGGCTGGGGTGCTTCCAGAACCTGAGCTGGGCGTAAACACCCCAGACCAGCCGCTGATGACCGGCTCTGACTCACCGGAGGACCCAGCTCTCCCTGTTTGCCGGCGGGGCCCGTGGTTCCCGGGGCCCCTGGTGCTCCTGGAGTCCCCTGATGACACACAGACAGATGAGGATGATGAAGAGGAGGATGAGGACGTCAGTCTCATCAGTTGGAGTTCACATATTCCTCCACCAGAGGGCGCCATGGGGCTTCATGCTCCCTGGGCCCGGACCCCAGGACAGAAAAACTCACCATGGTTCCGGGTGGACCCGGCCTGCCCTGAGGGCCGTCTTTGCCTGGCAGTCCCTGTTGAGGGAAAACACAAGCAGTCCGTCATCGGGGTGAAGAACTGGAATCCAGGCTAATCCAGGCTAGTCCAGGCTAATTCAAGATCATTCAGGCTAGTCCAGGCTAATCCAGGCTAGTCCAGGCCAGTTCAGGCTAATCCAGGCTAATCCAGGCCAGTTCAGGCTAATCCAGGCTAGTCCAGGCTAATCCAGGCTAATCCAGGCTCTTCCAGGCTAATCCAGGCTCTTCCAGCTGCTCACCCTGGGTCCTGGAGGTCCGTCTCTGCCTGCAGCTCCAGCTCGACCCGGAACCCCCTGAAGCAGAGACACATGACGCTACTAACAGAACCTGCTGAGCTGAAGCGAAAACCTGCAACCATCAGCAGCAGTGAAAGAGAAGAGAAGGAGTGATGTGATGGAGGAGTGTGGCGGAGCCACCTGGGCGCCCTGCTGTCCCGCCTCTCCCTTCTGGCCTCGCTCTCCTGGACCCCCCTGCAGATCAAAGGCAACAATCAGTTCTGCTCACACCAGCTCAACAGCAACACTGGTGACCGAGCTCGTACTGGAGCACCCAGGATGGAGCGACCACTCGGCCCCTGGGGGCCCTGGGGGCCCTGAGGGCCTGGAACGCCTGTTTCACCCACTGGACCTGCTGGACCCTGGGGGGGGGAGAGAGAGGGGGGGGGGGTCAGGGAGCTCCGCCCATGTGTGTTCCTGATTTTGGGGTCTGGAATAATCTGGTTCCAGAATCAGCTGTTAGCACGTTAGCACGTTAGCATGCGGACTCACGACTGGACCGGGCTCTCCGCGATCTCCTCGGGCTCCTCTGATCCCTGGACCGCCCTGTCAGACACAGACACACAGCTGGTCAGACCCTAACCCAGCAGGTCAGGCTTCAGAGGTCAGAGGTCAGAGGGCAGTTGGGGTGGTGTCCCAGCAGGGGGCGCTAACTCCCTCCTTAAACCATGGTTGGGGCGGCCGGGGGACGGTCCTCAGGGACGTCAGTGAGCGGGACGGTGTTGGTGGGGGCTCACCGGGGGCCCGGGGGGGCCGGGGAGGCCTCTGCTGTCCTGGGTGCAGGTGCAGGCCTTGGGCATGGCCGGACAGTCGGCCTCCTTCCTCTGGAGGAGAGAACAGGAGTCAGAGTCCAGCCTGAGCGCAGCAAAGGGGGGCGGAGCGGGACCCCACCAGGCCTGGAAGCTCGCAGCAGCGGTCCCTGCCGGCCCACGAGGTGCTGCAGGCGATGTCGAAGATCTGCAGCTGGAACTGGAGACACGGAGAGAGGCGGAGAGCTCAGAGCCACACCCTCTGCACCGCCACCTCCACCTCCACGAAGACGCGGCCTTCACCACGGCTGTGGGCCGGACCTCCGCCCAGCCGTCCTCACCGGTGCGGAGTTGTCTCTGTTGCCTCTGGAGCGGACCATCCTGCCCAGGACCTCCACGCCGTCCGTGCTGATGTTCCCCGCCGCGTGGATGCTCTTCTCCGCCACCGTCCTGCAGTCGATCACCACCTTGGCGCTGGTTTTGCTGATGGCCACGTGGAGCTGGAAGCAGCAGAGAGACCACAGCTTGAGACGCCTGGCGGTCCGGCGTCCCCGCCCTGGCCCCCGCCAGTCATGTGACCTTGTGGAAGCTGCCGTAGAAGAGCTTCTGGATGTCGGGGCCCTCGAAGGTGACCGTCTGGAAGGCCCCCTTGTAGTCGCTGTTGAAGAAGGTCAGCGTTTTTCCTCCATCTGGAGAAGACGAGCAGAGCGGTGAGGCCGCCGGACAGCCTGTCCCTCCCTGCGTCCAACCGTGGGCGTGAGGAACTGACTGTCCAGGATGACGCCCACCAGCGGCTCCTTGGCCCCGTCCAGGACCTCCCAGAGGGCGAAGGGCTCCTCCGGGGTGTCAGGCAGCAGCCTGAAGAGCAGCGTGATGGTGTAGTCTGAGGGGAGGCCTTCAGGGTGGACGGCCCTGCGCACACACACACACACACACCCCTCAGCTCCAGCAGGCCGTGTGTGTGTGTGTGTGCGTGCGTGGGGGGGCGGGGCTGTACCGGGTGGGCTGAGCCAGGAAGGCGTCGGCCTGCAGGTGGAAGCTGGGGAAGCTGTTGAAGGTTCCTGGGAGCATGGAGACACCAGGGAGGCTGCTGTAGCGGCCCTCCACCAGCCCGAACAGCTCCATCATCCTGAAGCCTGGAGACAGCAGAGGTCAGCAGAGGTCAGCAGAGGTCACGCCCCCCCTCCCCCCAGCAGCTCCACCAGCTCCGCTCACCTGGAGTGGAGCTGTCGCTCGCCACCGCCGACGGACACGCTGGAACACACAAGCGCGGCCGTGTCAGCAGTCACATGACACATGCTGCCGCCCACAGCGTCCGTAACCGTGGTTACTCACTGGCCGAGGCCGCCTCGCACACGAAGGTCACCAGCTCCTCCTCGATCTCTCTGAAGGCGTCCAGGTCGTCCACGAAGAAGACGTGTCTGCTGCTGGGTTTGCTGGCCACGCCCACCAGCTCGCCGTAGTCGGCGTCCGCGAAGCCGATGGCGAAGACGGTGTAGCCTTGAAGGTCGCAGACACGTCAGAGGACAGGTTAGGGTCCGCTGCTCAGGGACGGGCGGGGACGCCGGCCCCCGAGGACAACCCTGAACTCTGACCTTCCTTCTGCATCTCCTTGGAAACCTTGCTGACGTCATCCTGAGAGCGGCCGTCCGTCAGCACCACCAGAACTTTGGGCACGCCCCTCCTGACCCCGCCCTCCTCCGTGAAGACGCTGTCCTTCACGTGCTGGATGGCCCGGCCTGATGGACAGAGGTCACCAGAGGTCACGCTGGACGGGACCGCCAGTGAGCCCCTCACAGCTGTGAGTGTGAGTGTGTGTGTGTGTGTGTGTGTGTGTGTGTGTGTGAGTGTGTGAGTGTGTGAGTGTGTGTGACCTGTTTTGGTGTTTCCTCCCTTGTAGGAGATGCTGCTGATGGCCTCCAGGAGGCGCTCTTTGCTGCTGTAGGCGTTCAGCTGGATCTCGGTGCGGGGCTCGTCGCTGAACTGGACGATGGCGACCTGTCACATGACAGGGAAATATGAGGTCGTGAGGGTCAGGGGTCAAAGGTGTGTTTTCTGTCAAACCTCTGGTTCAGATCTAGAACATGTGTGTCATCATGTGACCCAGCGTGCGTGGTCAGACGGGCGTGTTAGCGGTGGCGTTAGCCAGCATGGCTACCTGCGTCCCCTCCGGCCCGACCTGGTCCAGAGCCCCCGCAGCACTGGACAGGAAGCGGATGATCTTCAGGAAGTTGTCATCACCGATGCTCCAGGACCCGTCCATCAGGAAGACAAGGTCTGCTCTGGCTGCCTTACACACTGGACAGGAGAGGACAGGAGGACAGGAGGAGAGGAGACAAGAGGAGAGGAGGAGAGGAGACAAGAGAGGAGGAGAGGAGACAGGAGGAGTCAGTCAACAGCTGTCTTCTTTCCCTCTCCTTTATCTGTTGATGCAGACATTCCTGCTTCTGAGAAAACACATTAAAGGCAGGTCTTTGATCAGTCTAAAACACATTAAAGGCAGGTCTTTGATCAGTCTAAAACACATTAAAGGCAGGTCTTTGATCAGTCTAAAACACATTAAAGGCAGGTCTTTGATCAGTCTGAGGGGAAAATGAACATGCTAAGAACTTGTGGACACGCGTCCTCCACATGCTGCCTCCTGAACACAGAGCAGCCAGCTCAGAAAGACACCTCCAGATTAGTGGGGCTCCTGTCTGTCTGCCTGCCTGTCTGTCTGTTTACCAGACTGACAGACAGACTGTCTGTCTGACTGCAAATCAGCTTCAAAATCAACTTGTGAAAACTGGTGTTCAAGAAAAACAGTGAAGAGACAAACAGGCTGACAGACAGGAGACAGGAGGACAGGAGACAGGAGGACAGGAGACAGGAGGACAGGAGGACAGGAGACAGGAGGACAGGAGACAGGAGGACAGGAGACAGGAGGACAGGAGACAGGAGACAGGAGGACAGGAGACAGGAGGACAGGAGACAGGAGGACAGGAGACAGGAGACAGGAGGACAGGAGACAGGAGACAGGAGGAGACATGAGTCACCGTCTCTGGGGGCGGGGGCGGTGGGCGCCAGCGTGGTGGTGGGCGGTCTGGTGGGCTGCGGCGTCGGCACGGCAACTGAGAAGAGATCATCAAGCAAACGCAGGATGGCATGAAAGGCTGCAATCAAGAGCTGAGCAGTCAAACAGCCAGCACACAGCAGCCTCAGATGAGAGAGAAGGGTACAGGTGGAACACCTGGGGTCCAAACACCTGGGGTCCAAACACCTGGGGTCCAAACACCTGGGATCCAAACACCTGGGATCCAAACACCTGGGGTCCAAACACCTGGGGTCCAAACACCTGTGGTCCAAACACCTGTGGTCCAAACACCTGTGGTCCAAACACCTGGGATCCAAACACCTGGGATCCAAACACCTGTGGTCCAAACACCTGGGATCCAAACACCTGGGGTCCAAACACCTGGGGTCCAAACACCTGTGGTCCAAACACCTGGGATCCAAACACCTGGGATCCAAACACCTGGGATCCAAACACCTGGGGTCCAAACACCTGGGGTCCAAACACCTGTGGTCCAAACACCTGGGGTCCAAACACCTGTGGTCCAAACACCTGGGATCCAAACACCTGGGATCCAAACACCTGGGATCCAAACACCTGGGATCCAAACACCTGGGGTCCAAACACCTGGGATCCAAACACCTGGGGTCCAAACACCTGGGATCCAAACACCTGGGGTCCAAACACCTGCAGGCTCAGCCTGGCCACAGAGAGCATGATCCACCCTGAGGGGACCAGCATCAGCTGACAGGCTGGGGGGTAAACAGGAAGAGCCTGGCATCATTCAAGGGAAATCAGCCAATCACATTCAAGGAAGACCAAAGAGGACGCCTCATCCCTGGAGCCAATCACGCCTCAGCCTTTGATCCACAGTCCAGGAGACGGAGACGGAGACAGGCGAGGCTCACAGGTGAGGTGACAGCTGTTTCACAGGTGAGGGTACAGGTGTTTCACAGGTGAGGGTACAGGTGTTTCACAGGTGAGGGTTATACAGGTGTTTCACAGGTGAGGGTACAGGTGTTTCACAGGTGAGGTTAGAGGTGTTTCACAGGTGA
>BJFM01005932.1:0-26911 GCA_016586285.1 Arothron firmamentum
TACATTCACACTACTGGACAGAGAATTGAGGGTCACCGTTCAATAGCACCATATACCATAATAGAGCCATTTAAAAAAAAAAAAAAGTCACTAAATATTTTATTTTTATTTCTAAACCAACTCTCATCACTATCTAGTGAAACCACTTAAATAATTGTCTTTTAAAATAATGTGGACGATTTAACTGTATGAGGATGCTAGTTGTCAATATTCAATATAAAAATAAAATCAAACACTATTAAATGCAATTTTAGGGACCTTAACCTTTTTTTTTTCATTTTTCAAAATTAATACAAGTATAATTTAGATTTCAACGATGTGCGGATATAAAACGCCTCATGGTGGCGTCAGAAATAAGGCAAAGGGAAACCCTGGACACAACAATAATAGCAATAATTCAAGCATTTTGAGAACAATAACTTATTTTCTGTTTATTGTAATTTAGGTATGAAAATTAGTTAAAGCCATTGCTACAGAATTTGACCATTGTATTTTTATAGGAAATGCATTCGCGGGAAGACCCCGTGTGGGTGAAACTCACAGCGCCGCTTCTCCTTTTTCAAAAACTACAATCCCATAATGCAGCGCGACTGTGGCAGTATTTTTTTGTCGACGTGGGAAGGGAGGGATCTGGTCGCAAACAAATGTCCACGGATTTGTTGTCGGATATTAATGATAGACGTGACATGTCAGGTGGATTTAACAGATAACTCCAAGATATTGGAAACATGTGGCTCAAACCAGAGGAGATTTTGCTGAAAAATGCCTTTAAATTATGGGTAACTGAGAAGGATAACGAGTACTTCGTACTGCAAAGGAGACGAGGTTACGGAGAAGGTGGAGGCGGCTTGACAGGTACAGTGTTAGCGTCTATGTTACCTCCTCCACACATGTGTGGGACAGCTGCGATTGCTAAATCAAATCACACTGGTAGGCACAAGTTAATGTTTTACAAAGTCGACATATGTTTTGTCGGCTAAGGTGCCATGCACAGGGTCGGTACTGTTGTATAGCTTCCAGAAATGCCCCAGAGCAACAGGTATAAGCTACGTGTCTGAACAGCTGTTTTGTCCTGTTGTTTACATCCTGGTGAAATAGACCAAAGGTCTGTGTAAGTTGGTTTGTCTGGCTCATTTGGATCGTTACAGAGTGGGGTTGATAAGGAGACGTCATGGGAGCAATCTGTGCCCACTTTTGCACAGCGGCCTAAAAACTTGGAGCCCTTGCTGTGTCAGGTTTGGTGATTTAGCAGCTGAGGCAACACGCCAGGAAAAGTTACTGCAGAAAGCATTGAAATCAAACTGTCAGGTTGGCTGCTGACTGGCAGTGTCTGTCTGGTTGAGTTTTCATCTTGTAAAAGTCAGCATGCTACTGGATATACCATCATCGCATTTATGTTTAAGAGTCTGTCCGTCACTGTCTCACATACTGTGCTGATGACATTATATTATGCAGCGTGTTTGATTCTTCACAGATTAATTGGTGAATACACTAATGTTGAGCAGGCAGGACAGTGTAAGGGAGAAGGGCATGAGTGCGGTTTCACTGTGACCTTAATAGAGGACGTGTTGGGGAGAAGTTGTAGAGGAGCCAGATTTTGCTCATTTAAGTTGGGCAGGCTGGAATAAGGAGAGGGCTTTAATTTCTAACAATATACAGCACAGATCATGGTTTGATTTTGATGTTATAAGGAATTTTAGTGCACCAACTCCCACCTTATGTTGTATTTGATTTTATGTAACCGTTCACCAGAGAATGGCTCTCTTGAATGTTACAGGCCTCCTTGTGGGAACTCTGGATACTGTGTTGGACTCCACATCAAAAGTTGCTCCATATCGTATTCTCCACCACACTCCAGATTCACAAATATATTGGATAATAGCATGCGGTATGTTACAATTATGTTTGCAAGTTGTTGTTTTTGACAAATTCTGAGTCTAAAGCTTGAATTAAACCTGGATATATCATTGATGTTTGCTCAGGTGTCACACAAGAAGAAATTGTGCAGCACTGGGACTGGCTGCAGCAGAACATCATGCGGACTCTCTCTGTTTTTGACTCCAGTGAAGACATCACCAGCTTTGTGCAGGGCAAGATAAGAGTAAGAACAGAATCAAAGTCATAATTGCAATCCAAGTGAAATTACAGAAAAAGCCAACTTGGGAATCTAAAGTATGATAGTGATGCGTTTGCGACAGTGACATATGCTAAAGTTACAGTACAGGGCATTTATCAACATTATTTATGACATTTTAAATTCTTTAAATTGCCTACCATATTTGTTCCCTGTGGATGTACATTGGTTGCAGCATCTTCGAGAAATGTTTCATTTTATGATCCTCCATTTGTAGTAATCCTTATTTTTGGTCTGATAGGGTCTTATTGCAGAGGAAGGAAAAACATCCCTGATCTTAGAGGATGATCCTGAAAAGTTCCGAGAAGCACTCCTGAGGTTTGAGAAGTGGTTTGAGCTGCCGTCAGAGGAAAAGCTGGTCACATATTATTCATGCAGCTACTGGAAAGGCAAAGTACCGTGCCAGGGCTGGCTCTACCTCAGCACAAACTTTTTATGCTTCTACTCGTTCCTGCTGGGATCTGAGGGTGAGCAGTTTTTCCATTTTCTGTAGAGCTCCAGACTATAATGACCAGAACATTATTCAAATCACTAATTATAGCTACCTCCAATGTTAAATAAGCCATTTTCATTGTAGTACATAGCAGCATGAAGTCAGGTATATAATGCTGAATTCGTTCCTTATTGTAGCAGTCTCGTGTCTTGGATTTTAGCATAAAGTTTGTGTGAAGGATACACAGAAATGACAAAAAACATATCTACGTCAAAAAGCAATATACTATAACATGAGTAACACTTCACCATCTGTCTGTCTGCACAACAGTATGTCCTAATCACTTGTTTACAGTAATTCTTATTTATTGTGATGACTTTGCAGTGAAACTAATCATCTCCTGGGATGAGATCTGGAGGCTCGAGAAAACCTCGAACGTTCTCTTGACTGAGAGCATCCACGTGTTGGCTCACGGAGAAGATCATTATTTCTCCATGCTGCTGCATCTAAACGAGACATTTGTTATCATGGAACAGCTGGCTGCTTACTCCATCAAGCGTCTCTTTGATAAAGAATCCTTCGATAGTGAGCCAGCACTCTCTGACCCCCTTCATATCACCAAGAGGTATGGCACGTCTGCCTCACTGCACTGCTTTACATGATCCCATTAGCGCTGGCTGCTAGTTTGTAGAGCCTGATTAAACACAGAGTCTGACGGAGCTCACACTGCATTCGTGTTCATAAGAGCTGCTCAGAAAGGCAGACCTACTTGAGAATATTAGAGGCAGGTATTCTAAAATCAGACTTACTTCACTTGGTCTAATTTGATGACAAACACCAGCTCAAGGTCAAGCTCAGAAATGACTCTATTTAATGTTTATGTCACACATACACTGGGAACAGACCCAGGAGTAAATAATCTTGGTAAGTGTCATACTAAAGGAGGTCAATTAATGATTATTTACTGTGTTGCAGAGGTCTAGAAGCTCATGCAAAGAGCGAACAGTTCCGGACATTTTTCAGGCTTCCCAAAGAGGAAAACTTGTTGGAAGTGCATGAAAGCTTCCTGTGGGTGCCCTTCAGCCATTTTAATACACTTGGGAAGATATGCCTGTCTGAGAACTACCTGTGTTTCGCCAGCCAGGATGGAAGCCAGTGCCATGTCATTATTCCAATGAGAGAGGTACAGAGATCCACCGACTGCCAAGAGCACTGCTGAAATTCCAACTGCATCATACTGATGATTAGCAGCATCATTTGTGTCTCCGCTCTGCCGTTGTCCTTCCAGGTTGTAAATGTCGAGAAGCCAGATTCCAGTAGCAGGGCTTTGACCGTGTGCGTGCGCGGAAGGAGGGCGATGCGTTTCTCCGAGGTGCGAGAATACCAGCAGCTTGCCAACACAATCCGTAGCAAGTGTGGGATTAGTCCCAGTCCCCAGCACTCTGCTTCATCAGAGGTATAATATTTTAACGCAATTTGAGAAATGTATTGTATTCTAAGCGCAGTATTACGGGGAAAAAAATTGTGTATGTATCATCAAGGCCATACGAGGCGAGTGTCAGTCACTCATTAACCACTTTGAGGACAACCCAGAGGATGTCACACTGATGGTCGGACAGAAGGACAGCAGCAAGGCTGTAAGCACGGAGGCTCTCATGACTGTTTTCCACCCTCAGGATGTTGAAAACCTCGACCCAAAAATGGTAACACATTTAAATGAAATGTACTGCTCCATGTTGTCAGATACATTTTAGTAGGAAGCCATCACTCTTAGAAAATTGTCCTGAATTATATTGATGTGGTAAACCTGCAGGATGGGGGTGTACAGGTGGGTGTTCAGGGATGTGGAAATGAATAAAAATGGAGCATGTGTGTGTTCCATTTTCACAAGCACTGCAGAGGAAGAACAATAACGCAGAGGCATGTACTAACTGTGGTACTGTGTTATTGACAGCTCAAAGAAAAGATGAAGGAGCAGTCATGGAACATCCACTTTTCTGAATACGGACGTGGAACGAGCATGTTCTTCACCAGGAAAACGCGAGACTTGATTGTTCGTGGCGTCCCGGAGGCCCTGAGAGGAGAGCTGTGGATGTTGTTTTCAGGTATTTCTAACCCCTAAATTTCCATCAGATTACATCTGTGGGACACATTTTTGCTCCACTAGCACAACAAATACAGTGTGCACACATCAGCAGGATCTGTGATTTATCAGTGTGCTCGCCCAACATGTGGGATCTCTGCCACATCTCCTTTTCCTATTTGGCTGGTGTTCTTCCTCTGTAGGTGCTGTCAACGACATGGCCACTCACCCTGGGTATTACTCTGAGCTGGTCGAACAGTCTGTTGGCACAAGCACTTTGGCTACAGATGAAATTGAGAGGGACTTGCATCGCTCTTTGCCCGAGCACCCAGCCTTTCAGAGTGACACAGGAATTTCAGCTCTGCGAAGAGTCCTTACTGCCTATGCATACAGGAACCCTAAGATCGGCTACTGCCAGGTACATTAGAAACAACTCTGACCTACAGGCGGGAATTTACCACATTTAGATATGGAGAAGTTGTAAAATCATCGCGTTCTTTGCTGTGATTGGACTGAATTGTACAAAAGCAGAGTTTTAAAACCCATGGAAACAGTCATTTAGGCACTAAAATGCAATCTTAGTGTTACACTGGCCTTTTCTCTCCAATTGCAATTATACTGGTGAGCTCTGTTTATGTGCAGGCAATGAACATTCTCACCTCGGTTCTCCTGCTCTATGCAAAAGAAGAGGAGGCTTTCTGGCTGCTTGTGGCTGTCTGTGAAAGGATGCTGCCTGATTACTTTAACCGTCGAATTATTGGTGAGAAATGAAGAGGAAGGTTTTGTAACTCCAACAGTCTTGGTTCTTGCTTTTTAAAATGTTGCTCCTGATTTTATTAGGCGCTCTGGTTGACCAGGCGGTGTTTGAGGACCTGATCCGAGAACACCTTCCCCAGCTGGTGGAACACATGACCGACCTGAGTTTCTTCTCATCCGTGTCATTGTCCTGGTTCCTCACTCTCTTCATCAGTGTCCTACCAATAGAAAGTGCAGTCAACGTGGTAGACTGTTTCTTCTACGATGGCATTAAAGCCATTCTACAACTTGGCCTGGCAGTGCTGGATTACAACATGGACGCCCTGATCAGCTGCCACGATGACGCGGAGGCCGTCACCATCCTCAACAAGTCTGTGTGGCCACGAGCAGAAGAGGGCTGGCGTATTGTGAATGTTCTCGCGGAGGTTAATTATATCTCTCTGTCTCTGACGGTGTTATTGCAGATTCTTTGACAGTGTAACAAACAAAGACAGTCCACTGCCTCCAACTGTGCAGCAGGCTTCAGTGGGCAATAATGATAAGGCTTCTCACTTCAGCGTGGATATCAGTGAACTCATCCGAGAGGCTTATGAGGTACTGCAAGTTTATTCCTCGTCGGTTCTGCTCAGCGATTAAGTGGCACACTTGGGAAGATATGGCTGTCTGCAGCAGTAAGTGAGTTCAGTTGATTGTACTTTGTTTCAGAAATATGGAAATATCCGTTCAGAGGAAGTGGAGAGCTCACGGAAAAAAAACAAACTGCACGTCATCCAGACGCTGGAGGATACAACGAAACAAAATGTTGTGAGTGATTTATGTTGGGTTTGAATTTGTAAGCATTCAACTGCTTGGTCACTGTTGTACAAAGTGTGAATTCAAACCTGTTTTCAGGTTCGTGTGGTGTCCCAAGAAGTCAGATTTAACTCCTCACTGCTTGATGAGCTTTATAATTTATTCAAAGTGAGTTTGGGCACTGATTTATTAATGTTAAAATATCTATTTTATATTCATAGTTGTAATTTATAAAAACCTTTTCTGATTTTCCTTTTAGAGGCAGCATTTTCTCTCCTGTTATTGGGCAATAAAGAGTCCTGCTCTCCTCCATCATGACCCCAGTCAAGCTTATCTGGAGCAGTATCAGTTAGGTTACCACCAGTTCAGCTTACTCTTCTCCCTCTTGGAGCCCTGGTCGTTCTGCACGGCCTCCAGCCCTCTCTCTCTCTGGATCTTCCGCCTGATCGATGAGAACCAGGATGGCCTTGTCAACTTTAAAGAATTCTGCTGTGCTCTGGGTACCTTTATTCCTCCCAAGTCCTTCATTAATGCAGCTGTAAAACTCTTAATCCTCACTATTGTTTCAAAATACCTCCCCTGCAGATACTTTGTACTGTGGATCTTTCACCAACAAGCTGAAATTCCTCTTCAAGCTGCACCTGCCACCAGGTGAGTGATGGGGAAATCGACCTAGCTGTGTGGGATCGACTTGAACTGTCTTCTGCAGTGACCATGTACTCCCAAGGGGTCACAGTTCAGGGACATAAGCTGCCATCAGTCTGTGATCTACAATAACTTTAAAGAAATGTGTCACGACATCAGTCATCCTCTCGTGCGCTCAGCTGGGTACATTTCCTGTGGGAAGGGCCTGTCCTTCAATGTGAGGCTGTTGTTTGCATGATGCAGCAGTACACGCTTGAAGGCAGGGGCTAGAAAAGGACTTTGCCATGGTAACCATGGGTGTGAGGATCTGTGAGGGTATGTTCACTGAGCCAGTTTCTCCATAAAAGCTGATGTGTGATCAGGAGCAAATGCTCAAATTGTAGCTGACAGCGTGGAAGCCCAAGAGAGTGGTGTGGCAGGCCGCTCGACATCAAGCAGCAAAGCGTGTTTTCTCTGTTTTCTCATAGGGGAGATTTCGTGTCGCTTCAGCACCAAGGACAGGTCCCAAACAGACGTTTTTTTTTTTCCCCCTCTCTGAACTACTTGCAGATTTATTGAAAATTCAGATGTTGGTGATTTCAGACTAGGGTGCGTGTGCCTGCCTGTCAATGAACCTGGGCTGAACATTACATTAAAGGAAATCGGGTCCTCTGATATAGAGATCCAGCAGAATGTGCCAGTCCAAACACACGGCATTGCAGATGGGAGTAATCAGTTTCAGTCGTACAGCTGTTGCAACAGAGCACATCAGCTGAGGAGAGTTTTGTTTAAAGAAATCTAACTCAATATTTGGCTGCATAGACACAACCGATGCTGCAAGTTGTGATAATAATCAATACTCTTCGCTTCTATTAATCTTTTGAAGAGCTTCCTTTTCGGGTGGTCTGGTGGGTCTTTTCACTTTGTTTCTGTATCTTTCTTCTCAGTACTTACTGTCAGTGTCTGGTAGCTTTCACAGGAAGTCCTTTGCACTTAAAGGAACAGAGAATCCCTCACTTTGTTCCAGTGGCTGAGGACTCTTCTCATTTGAATAGCCTCGCTGGTTAGCCTCTTTACACTGTCTTTTCCTTTTCAAAAATCACTTTTCAGTTCTCTTCCTGAACTCCGTAATCATTTTTTCAGTGCTGTTTGTTCACATTTTTCAGCGTTTGATCTTGCTGAAGATGGCGTGATAAGGAAAAGTCCTGAAAGAGGTATCGTTTCACCTAAAATTATCCCAGTCACTGGATGGCTTTCATCAATCCTTAATGGGTGATATTGACAGGTCGAGGAAAAGTTGACCTGCAGGCTTACCTGAAACAGTGGCAAAGTGAAATACTCAAGAAAGAAGAAACCATCAAAGATCTACCTCGAATTAATCAGGTACTTCAATCCATGTTTGAACTGATGTACGTTTTTTTTGTTTCTGCAGTCAAAGGTTTTATACACACAGTTGTGCTACACATTGTCTTCTTTTTCTATGTCAGGCTCAGTTTATTCAGTTCACCAAGACCCTGTACAACATTTTTCACGGCGATCCGGAGGAGGAGTCCCTGTACCGAGCGGTGGCTCATGTGACCAGCCTCCTCCTGAGGATGGAGGAGGTAGGACGGAAGCTGCAGGAGCCAAGCAGCCCGCGCGAGTCCTCCAAGCCTGCTAATGCCGCCACTGCAGCACAGGACGAGGAGTCTCAGTCCAATGAAACTTCTACCACCCCAGAAAGCTCCAACACCTCCAGCTCCAACAACAGTCAGGACAACGTCTCCGAGCTGTCAGAGATGGAGTGGTCCTTTTCATTCGAGCAAGTCCTGGCTTCTCTTCTAAACGAGCCGGTCATAGTCACCTTTTTTGAAAGGCCCATTGATTTTCACACCAAACAGGGACAAGCTAAGGTTGCCCAGTTGAGGCTAACTGCAACTAAGAAAATGGAAGTTTAATTACAGCAACAGTGATTTTGATTTGAATCCAGAAGTTTAAGGGAATTTTGTTTGTCTTCAGTTAAAAGCTTATATTGAGTCAGTCTCTTTATTTAAATTAATTTCAAATACCTGCAGTTTTTTTTTTTACATGCTTAACTGAAGAGTGAAATGTGTTCTGCACAATACAGCTGATACAGTACAGTTTCCACTATCACATGCAGAAATGTCCCAAGCTTTCAAAAATGTGCCCTCTGTCCGTCCGCCTTTCTTGACCTACAGCTCAGTAACATGTAACAGACAAATGGCAGTCATCTGGATGCATTTTCTCTGTCAGATTGCTGGTAGTCACTGCAAAAGCTCATACGTCTGGTTTTGTCTGGTTTTCACTAGCTTAATGAACAGCAGTATTGTAAGTTACAATAATCGTTAACAGACACACATTTCAGATGGAATGACCGCATTAAAGTCACATGTCACACATTTGCAGTAACATCCATGAAGTGATGTTGTGCTGCCATCGCACACTCAACAATCTTGTTTACATCCCTACTGTTTATGTAGCAAAAATATTATAGCATGACTTCAGGTGTGCAACTCGCTTCTAAGTGTCATTATTTTGAATTCCTGTTCAATTCCTGCCCTTCGCTTCGGTAAATGTGCACTGTGTGATTGGCTGATGTTCTGTGTGTTGAGGTCCACCTCACTGTTCTATATATGTAGTATGCAACGCAGTGATATTGTGCAGCACTTTGTACATAAGAAGCCAGGTCAAAAGTTGTTTAAGTGTCATAAAAAACAAACTTGTTGACTCTTGTGGACCTTTAAGGGACATTTATTTTCTCTAATCTCAGGGTGTAAATTGTCTAATGTTAAAGGAATATTGTTTTTTTTTTCCACCTGGGACATATAAAATATATGATTGAGTTCTACATATCTTAAATATATATGTAATATGACAAAATAGAGCATGTGTAGCCTAGTTACAGAACTGTATGTACCCTTTGAAGAGCTGCAGCTACAGTGTTGCTCGTAACAACAAGCCAGATTTGACAGTATTTTTGTTGTTTTCTTCTCATCTGTGTGTTTCTCTGCTGCTGCTTCTGTCTCGGTGAATCTTTTGCACAGTGTTTTGGGGCTTTGGGATCTATAGGTGTGCATGTATTTCTGACAAGTCTCAAGCTTTGATTCCACACAGGCCATGCCCGCTTGTGCTGCAGCATGTTATCCAGGGGCCAAATCAGCTCATTTAGGGAGCTTTATTTTTTGCCTGTTTTTTTGGACAAAAAAATATTTGTATGAGCTTTTAGGGTTGAACCAATTTTCTTTCCTTTTTTTCTTTTTGCTTGAGAGTCTATGCTCAGATCATTAAGTTTAATGCTTATGTGCCTAATTTCTTCTTCCGATTGTCGGACCAATCTGAAATGAATTTCATGTATATTTTATATGTGTTTAAGTAAGTTGGCATCAATAGACATCAACAGTTTACTTACAAACATCCTTCATGCAGAATAAAAAAAATCAACATAGTTGCACACCATGCACCACTCTGCATGGTGTCACATTTGAAATCCTAAGTTTAATCAGTCATTTTTATGCCTATACGGAGTTTACAGCGTTTGTAGTCTGTAGTCTTTTATTGAATGCTTCTTCCATGAATCTTGTTTATCTGTTTTTACTTTTTCATTTATATTTTTTCAAGCTCCGTACAGAGGCATTAAATTAAAGAGTGATGGACTGATGAGGTCTGTGTTATTCTGAGCATCCTCTGCAGAACCACTTCAGCCTGATATTTCAGTGCTTTTCTTTTTGGGTTGTATGTCATGAAGCCATATTTTGACTCGTGTGTGTGTGTGTGTGTGTGTGTGTGTGTGTGTGTGTGTGTGTGTGTGTGTGTGTGTGTGTGTGTGTGTGTGTGTGTGTGTGCGTGCGTGCGTGCATAAATCTGAAATTAAAAAGATGAAGCATAACTTCTGTAGGATGTCACGTAATTAGAGATGACAAACATGAGATTAAAGGGCTAATACTTATATTCAGCATCTAAAGTAACAATTCCACAATGTTAATATCAACATGACATATTGACATTTTCTGTGTGCTTAATCCAGATGTAATAAAATGTGTTGATATCACTAAATGATACTGAAAATAAAAAACATCCTGATTGTCCTGTCTATCGAAAATTAGTGAATGACTCTTAATTGTGTCTGCTATTTTGATATCTCGGTGGGCCTGACATGCCTCCATATTGATTTGGGGGTGCTGTTCAGTTCTAACTGTATTATCAGTTTTTAAAATGATAAAATGTTGTAGATTGTGTAAGTGAACAGTCTGACTTAGTGCTTGTGGTTTAGTCACCAGTCTGGAGCTTCACGACAGGTGACCTGAAACCCCCGACTCTCCCCAACAACAGTAAATAACAGATGACACATTGTTGTCCCAGTCTGACACACAGCAAGATTACAGATGCTGCCCATAAGAGCACATTTATCTCGATGATTGCATGACAGCATCCTGAAGGTTCCAGCTTCATTTTTGTGTAACAGGAAGTACCTATTTGTTTTTTTTAAATTGAAATTTTCATTTTTTTTATTCAGGAGTTGGACATTCTCATAACCAAAATAGATCTTCAAGGAGAAGCTGGAGAGTACTACTGCGCTTTTTAATTGCAGTGTGTGTCATAGGTTTTGGTAGATTTTATGATGGATTCACACAGCAACACAACAGCAACATAAACGGGCACCTTAGAGGCCTGAGGTGTGCAGTAAAGATCATTAACTCCTCCTGAAGTGTTCACTCAGTCTGATTTATGAGTGGCAGCGTGACTCGGCGACAGCGAGTCTCTGCATGTCTATTCTGGCTCCCAGATTTGGTTGCTTACGGTTGTGAGTCAAAGGTCACAACCTTACACTCCTGTCACCTGTTCGCCACACATCGAGGAGAGCACGTTGCCCTGAGAAGCATAGTTTTCTCTCTAAGTGGGCGACATTACTTCAATTTTGCTTTTAAACCTTCTTCTTCCTCCTCTGTCTAAAAACTGCTGTATGTCTATTGAGGACCACAATTAATATAAGATGTGATGAGAGTGTAACCTCGTTTGTGAGATTGGAAAATATATCAATAATTTATTTTATTTCTATTTCTCCTGCTTCATTGGGCCGTTTTCATTTATAAAATAAAATAACCAGATTTACTGTGTGTTGATAACAAGGTCAAAGATTTAACCTAATACTACGCCAAGAGCATATTTTAAAGAACACATGAAAGCATCTTTGTTGTTGACATTATGAAGTTATTTGCCAAAACCAAATGCACGTATCTGTTATATCAGTTTTTTAAATTCATGTTTGGGAACAAGTCTGAACTTATAGAGACTAAAGTAGATACCACCAGGACAATTTTTCTTTAATAAATTTTATGACAGAAACAATTTAAAAAGAGTCAACAGATTAAACTGACATCTAAGTGACATCACACATCTTCTGACATCAATGTTTATCCTGATGTCCCACTTCCTGTTGGTGATCTTTAGATCTTTAGGTCATCCAGTCTGCTCTTGCTGTGCTTGCTTGACTGACTGTTTCTGCGCTGACTGTCAACAGACACCTCAAAGGCAGGGCAGGAGGGTTTCCTCTCCATCACGGCCTCGTCCTCGGATTTTCCTTTCCTCTCCACGGCCATATTGTCTCTGTTCTGCTTGTAGACGACCTTGTTGCTGTAGGGGCTGTACGCGGAGCTGGGCTCTGTCACGCTGTACTTGCTGTCAGTTGGAAATGGCTCTGGCACTGCAGGATGACCAGTGTAGTAGTTGTAACTGGGAACAAAGGGCATGACGGGCTCGTGAAGGGCCTTGGGAGACCGGTTTTTGGTTTTTGATCGCCTGTACCGAAGGCCCTGGTGGCATTTAGTGAACCCCAGATGGTACATTTCCACCAGGTTGAGCAGCAGAGAGATGCAGGCCACAGCCAGCATGAAGAGGATGAAGACCGTCTTCTCAGTGGGTCGAGAGATGTAGCAGTTCACCATATTAGGGCAAGGCCAGCGGTCGCAGGTGTACATCGGCTTGAGCTCAAAACCGTAGAGGAAGTACTGAGCTACAATAAAGGCCACTTCAAACAGGGTCTTGAAGATAATGTTGAAGACGTAAGTTCGCAGCAGGGCGCCTTGCAAACGCACGTGGCCCTGGTTGTCTTTAATTGAGGCTTTCTTCAGCTTGTTGCCAAGCAACTGCTGCTGCTTTTCGCTCTGGGCTGCGAGGTCCTTCTCTTTCTGTTTCTCTTTTTCCTCCATGCGGACCAGATGAAGGATGTGGCCCAAATAGATGAGGGTGGGCGTGGAGACGAAAATGATCTGCATCACCCAGAAGCGGATGTGGGAAATGGGGAAGGTCTTATCGTAGCAAACATTCTGACAACCGGGCTGCTTGGTGTCGCACGTGAAGCCGGACTGTTCATCTCCCCACACCTTCTCAGCGGCAGTTCCCAGCACCAGGATACGGAAGATGAACAGCACTGTCAGCCAGACTTTGCCCACAACAGTGGAGTGTTCCTGGGCACTCTCCAGCAGCTTCCCCAACAAGTTCCAGTCCCCCATATTAGTTCTAATATAGTCTTAGCTTTATCCAATGAAACAGGATGGACACCTACAGAGAAAGGTGAAGTATAGAATATGAAACAGAAACACACAGGAAGGAATTTTATTATAATCACGGAGCAACACCAGGCTTTTGGTGGGGTAAGGAAGTGTCTGGGATCAACTCCAGTAAACTGGCAATATGAGCACTGGCCATTTTGTTTTGTAGTGTTATTTGTAGCAGGGAATCAATGCTGTGGTACTGAATTCTCACCCACAACGCTGCCACAATAGCAGAGCTCAGCAACTAGTTCTGACATTTAACCCCATTACTTCTGGTTAAAATAGCTCATTAAAATCAGATCGCTTGAACAAACTAGCCCAAAACAAGAGAAACTATGCTCGACAGATACAAGAAGTCCTAGTGTTACCGCATCCAACCACCAAAGGGCAGTCAAGATGTCAGACCTTTCAGAAAAAAAGATGTGTAAACATTACGTCATGTGTAAAAATGATGAATCATGTTTAATCACTGTGCAATTTTGAGGATTCTCACACTAAAAATAAAAACACGGTCTCTTACTCAAACTAGACGGTACCCAGCGGAAGCTTAGCAAGAATAACATTGATGAGAAAAGAATCCAATACTTGTATTGCCCCAGATTACTGCCCAGAGTCAAGGTCGTTAAAAAGAAGCAAGACACTGCTGACAGTGTGTTCAGGAAAACCCTGAAGCGACCTGGGGAGATGTTCAGCTCTGGCCCAGATCTTGTGACACAGAAGTCAACAGTGCTCCCTGACTCCAGAATTAGGTCTGTAGTTTAGAGTTCAGCACCTATTGATTACACCGTGGTGGTGGGGCGAAAAACCCAGGCATGAGCACCTGTTGGACATATAGTCAACAGCAGAGGTAACCGCCTATATTCTGTGTTATTATACATTCAAAATAGTTATTCTGTTTTTTGGCTCATCAGACGTACCTGATAATGCTCATCTCCAGCTGCCCGACTGGTCACTTTGATGCCCGAACCTGTTCGGTTCAGTTCACTGAGGGACCATCTTCTCCCCAACCGGTGAGAAACCTTCAGTCTCAATAAAAACCTCTCTTGTGGAGTTTCCACCGTGTGATCCCACCTTCTGCCCTCCCTCTCTGCCCTGATCAATGGCCGGCGTTCAGCTGCGCACACCACTGTCTGCTGTCTGATCTTGGAGTGTAAAAACCCAGATTTTCAGAGCTGAGTGGCAGCCGAAGAACCCAGTGAGGGGGCAGGTTGGTCTTACATGTCGGTGTGCTTGAAATAGGAGTCCAAGGGAGGGGCTTTGTCGACACTCTTGCAGGAACTTGACTGAATGGAGGTACGTCAAGTCTCCTGTCAGCATCATCTCGGTTCAAATATAGCTTCCTTGAGCTACTCCACTCTGCATCCAAAAATCTTAACTTGACTCAAATTTGCATAAAATTAACTATAAAATTACAGGTTCCTGTAAAAGCAATAAACTCAGGATGTGACATTATTGTTGCTGACACTGATCACACACACAGGAGAACCAGAGTTCTGCCAAACACCCTCCGTGCTGATCAGCACTCAGTGTGTGTTGACGGGTTCCATATAAAGAGAAGTCTTCTTAAGGGAAGAGTTCCCATATAAAGAGGTCACAGCAGCTCACGGGTCACAATGGTCACCCGCGCGCTGACCCCTCCTGAGTGTGCTGTCTATTGATAACCCAAAAGCTCTGCACCCTGGCCTTCAAGAGGAGAATGTAATCAGTCGGAACTCTGCTGACAGCTGGCATCACAGATTGAAGCTGCTTTCCTTCCAAACACGGTGACATTGAGTCTGAGGCGTTCTCTGTGGACGCTGAGCAGATTCAATCCCACTGTGGAGTTAAAAAAAAAAAAAGACTATCACAAAACCCAGATTTTACTCAGTGTAAGTTTTTTTTTGTTTTTTTTTTAATGGAACAAATTGCTTAATGACCAAATAAAGAATAAATAAAACGGTATCTTTTACTCATTACAAATTAATTAGTATAACAACTTAAAAACTTCAATTAAATTCCCATCAATTTAGGCAGAAGCACAAGCAGTGTGGCCAAGCTTAACATAACCTATCCCATATGCTTTGAGTGCACAAAACCAAATTAGTGCACTGAAGTTCTGAAACACTTTTGAACTTGTTATGCTTCAATATTTTACATTTGAGGCCAAACAGCAAATGGCTCATAGCAGTATGCTAAAGCATTTTCAGTAGTTTTAATACTGGTTTATTGCGCGCTCATGTCTCTAAATTATTTTTGCCCTTGTGCAAGTTGCTAGAGGAAGCAGAGCTTTTGTTGGATCCAAGCTCCCATAGCTGAGTCTCCAGCGTGCTGTAAATGCTTGCCACAGGCCTTCCCCACCAAGAAGACCACCTCTGCAATGTTGAGCAAAATACAAACCCCTGATACAGCCAGCATGAAGACGGTGAAAACCGTCTTCTCTGTGGGTCTGGAGACAAAGCAGTCCACTGTGTTGGGACAGGGATATGAGTCACATTTTACCAGCCGGATCATCTTGTAACCAGGGTAAATCATGTAAAATAAGTACATAAAGGTCACCTCAAAGATTACACGAAAAAGCAGGCTCATGACGTATGTCCACCAGAGTGCTCCTGTGATTT
Source organism: Arothron firmamentum (assembly GCA_016586285.1). NCBI lineage: Eukaryota > Metazoa > Chordata > Actinopteri > Tetraodontiformes > Tetraodontidae > Arothron > Arothron firmamentum. Next base: position 15,971 of record BJFM01005932.1, read on the forward strand.
TCAGTTTCTGGGTCTTAATCTGCTCCAGATCTTTGGGGTTGGTCCGCCCTGACAGTTTGTAGAGCCTCTTGTCAATGTGGCGGCGGTGAGCCACGTGCATGGCCACCAATAGGGCAGGAGTGGAGACCAGGATGAGCTGGAGTGCCCAGAGGCGGATGTGGGAGATGGGGAAGAAGTGATCATAGCAGACGCTGTTGCAGCCCGGCTGCTGGGTGTTACAGGTAAAGCCCGACTTCTCGTCTCCCCACACGCTCTCTGCAGCAACCACCAGGACCAGGATGCGGAAAATAAAGAGCACGGAAAGCCAGATGCGGCCGATGCCCGTGGAGTGCCTGTTCACGCCGCTGATGACGGCGTAGAATGATGCCCAGTTCATTTTTGGTTCCGGGTCTGAAAGACAGAATAAGATCAAAAAATATTAGATTTATTGGTTCCTTGTTGGACTGCAGGTTTCAGTACGGGGCCTGAATATTATGGGGTGCCGAATGTAAAAGTTCAGCCATTGTTTTTTAGCCAACATATTTTGAACATTTAGCTCACTTTCTTCACAATTTAACTCACTTTCCTCACATTTAGAATGTTTTAAATAATTGTTAAAAATATGTACGCATGTAAAATAAATCTAAATCTAAATATATTAAATATAATGCTAAATGTTAAATATTAATCAAAATGTTAAATACAAATTTAAATGTTAAATCTAAATGTGATGTCTAAATCTTAAATCTAAATTTAACTGTTAAATCTAGATGTGATATCTAAATGTTAAATCTAAACTTAAATGTTAAATATAAATTTAAATATGAAATCTAAATCTAACTGTTAAATATAAAAATAAATGTTAAATCTAAATATGTGAGCTAAACGTTTCAAAAATAAGCAAATAGGGCTGTTTCAGTGCCTTATTCTGTATGGTTAGCGTCCACATCTCTTGCAGTAACCTCAGACGCTGACCATACAGACTAAGGCGCTGAAACAGCCCTATTTGAATAGATATGCTTTATTGTCCCACAATGGGGAAATTTGCATATTTTTGAAACATTTAGCTCAGACATTTAGATTTAATATTTAGATTTACATTTAACATTTAGATTTAGATTTAACATGTAAGTTTAGATTTAAATTTAGATTTAGATATCACATTTAGATTTAACATTTCGATTTACATTTAACATTTCGATTTTATTTAGCATTTAGGTTTAGATATAACATTTAGGTGTAGATATAACATTTAGATCTAGATATAATATTTAGATTTAGATTTAATATTTAGATTTAGATTCAACATTGAGATTTATATTTAATGTTTAGATTTCGATATAACATTTTGGTTTAGATATAACATTTAGATTTGCAGTATACTTAACATTTAGATTTAGATTTATTTTACATGTGTACACATTTTTAACAATTATATAAAACATTCTAATTATGAGGAAAGTGAGCTAAATATTCAAAATATGCTGGCTAAAAACCAGTGGCTGAACTTTTACGTTCGGCACCCATTTGAATGTCAGCATCATTTTCAGGAAACCAGGCGACCATGGAAGCAGATAAAACAGCTGGACACCCACTATTAAAAATACATATTACAACAATATAATTTATTCTTTACAAATCAGTGACTACCTGAATTAATAGCTACATACTGTATATCAGACACAAGTAATTCATTTATTGCCAAAGAGTTAACTGTTTTGTCAATCCAGAGTGAAAGACCGTCAAAGACACCAGATACAGTATACCTTCAAATTGAACACAAACAGACTTAGAAATCAGGCCAGACATTTATAATTTCAAAAATACTTCATCTCCTCTGTCATTTATTACCCGGCTCAGCAGGAGGCGTAAGAGGCATAGGAGGCAGCGTGGAGCAGTATGGATCCTCCTGATTGGCATGGATGTGAAGCCGGACTGAAGCCTCTCTGCCTCCCTGGCAGGAGTCGGGCTCCGTGTGTCATGTGACCCTGCTTTCACGTCAGGTTGTGACGGTGTCTGCAGCGTGCAGTCCCAAAGCATCTCAGCATGTCTGAAGGAAAAACTCCTCCGGTTCTACACGTGTGAGGAACCGATTACCTATCACCTTGTGATGGTCTGGAGGGCTAAAGATAACCACTTGTGATTTGAGGGAAATTGAAACTGTTACACTGAATTAATAAGAACCAGATGGAAATTTCAAATTAAACCTCAAGACAAACATTTGGTGGAGCCACATTTGTTTCCATTATTCTGAGTGTGAATCTGAAATAATGTCTCCTCAGAAGTAATACAAAAGTAATTCATATTAAATAAGCTTACCTTCAGCTGCAGATCGGAGCAGAACACATCCAAAATCATTTTTTCCTTCAGTCTGTAGCTGTGAACAAGAACATCAGAGCACAATGACTTTGCATTGCTAATGACTTTCCTCACACTAGCCACCGCCCTGCACTGGATGGATCATATGCCTCCGTGGACCTTATTTACATACAACAGGCCCATTCAGAGCAGCCGAACAAACAGCCACAGAGGTTCAGGTCAAAGGGGATCTGCGTGGGGACAATTATTGTGCTGTGCTCCGCAGAGGAAGCAGAGGGGGGACTTTTTGCAATCTGGAATTAAACAAAAAGTTCTGCATTTGTGCATGTCACACAATGTCTCAAGAGAATAAATCAGAAGGCATCGTGATAAGGTTGCACATGTCATGGGTTTGATAATGTTTCCACAGAAAAAAAAGAAGAAGGGGGATATCGTATAATGGAGATGCTGGAATCATGACAATAATCATTTGAATTTTCAAAATTAAAAAAAAAGAACCAGAGATGCTAATCAAGACTTTTTAAATAAAGGAAATGGAAACTATCAGAGGGGGAAAAGTGTGACCATTCTGGGGGTTAGAGTCACAGACCCGAGCCACACAGTGAACCAATTATCTGGAACGGACGTATCAAATAGGTCAATTTCCATAGCACAAATAAATCTCCTTATTTTCTACTCAAGTGGCTCAAATAAATGTAATTAACCAGTTTCTATTTCCTTTAGATGAGAGACACAAATACTTAGCTATTGAAAAAAAAATAAAAAAAATAAAAAAGAGAATAAAAGAAGCACTTAAAATAATCAATATGCATTCCAGCAACAACCAGCAATAATAAAAAAAGAATACGGTAACTAGCATAAAGAAACGTCATTGTATGGATAGTTAAACAGTCAAAGATGAAAATATCTTCAGCAACCAGTCTATTGGTATTTTCAGCAAGTGTTACATCTGTTTGCATGTCTTGAATGTCTTGAACAGACCTGTAGCACATGCAGTCTTTGATTGCATACTTTCTTTTTGTTAAAGCTGAGATATAAGAATTCTTATAAAATATATTAAGTCTGATATATAAAAAAACATAAAATATGCTATAGTGGGACATTGTGACATTTATCTGATTTCAAATGAATTGACCAGCTGACATCAGTCGTGTGCGATACATAACTATAATCAGTCTTCTGAGCTCTATGTTGCTTCGTTACTCGTAATTTCCATTATATATTATTACGATCATTTTTTATTAAATACTATTTTCCCAAAGCTTTATTTTTCCAACTGGATTATAAACAAAATACGCACGCTTTAGAATCAAGAATGTGACATCTTTAAGGTTGGATTTTCTCTGTCTGTAGTCTGCCGCCTACTGGTCATTTGACGCTACTGTAGAAACGTTCATTTAAATTTCGTGAATTTAGAGTTTAGTTCTGACGTTTCAGCACAGAAACATGAAAAGATTACTATGTAATAAGATGTCATTCAAAGCTATGATGTTGCTATGATAATTTATTTTAGCATGTATTTGTTGTAATTAAATATTAAATAACTCTATTACCATAAATACTTCTGTGATGGGAGCTTTTCATTACAAAGATGTTACAGCATTACATTCACTGCTTCATTACTCAGGGACACTTCATTGCTTGTGAAAAATATGTCTGCAGCCAGACGAGAAACACTTTTCATTCGTAGGTCAGGTACACACCCAGTCACATGCCTATGGCCTGTCTCAGCACACATGATTTTTATATGTTCAAAGATCTGTGCATGTCTGCTGATTGTCTTACTCATAAGATGAACAGAGTTAAAAACAAGGTCAACTCTTTTACTAGAAAGCTAGTACGAAAATCAGTGTCTGAGCTATTGATCATGAAAGTAAGGATCAAGTCAACGAGTGACTTGTTGCCGTAGATCTCCATTAGATACCGTCTGCTTATTGATAGTGCAAAAAATTAAAATGAACATCTTACTAAAACGCACTGAACTAAAACTTTTTTTTTATCCACTTCATTTACTGGCATGTCTGCAGATGAATCTAGATTCTAGAATCTTATAAGGACGTTCTGTTAGAATATTTCACTTTTTAAGAATTTCTATTTATTTTATTTTATTTTATTTTATTTTTTTTTTTAAAAAAAGGTTGGTCGCCTTCTAGCGACTTATTCTGAGACTTTTACTGATTTTTTTCCCTGGAAGAGGCCGGAAAAAACAGTCGTAAAACATGCGTGCTGTTGCGCAAGAGCGTGAATTGGGAAATGACTGAGTCAGACTGGCAGCACGTGAACGCATCTCCATCAACAACAACAGCCCAGTCTGCCGCGGCCCCTTTAAGAACCTCCTGGGTGTGGAAAAGGGGAGTTTTTCATTGAATCGGTCGCCAAATGGACACGTTACATCCGGCTTCGCTTTATGCTCCATGTACTTATATATGAGTGAAAAGTAGGTTTATTATGCTTCTCGAAATAAAAGTTGATTTATTAATACATGATTATATCTCCAGTAGGGTAAAATTGCCTTTAGCCGTTAATATTAGCGTCTAACTCCCCGTAAAGTGAGTACAAAGGTATTACGTATTTGGAATCGGACGCGTCCATCGGGATTTCGGTCACTCTTCTCCTCGCGAGCTCTCAACAAGGAAAAAGTAGGGAAAACTGCAGGATTCTTTTGAATTCCGGTTTCATTTTCTGGCCAGAGGAGTTTAAGGAAAAACTGGCTGCAGAGTCTTTCTCCACGTGTGAAGCGCGGCGTTAATCTTGATTGTTCCGGGCAGATGAGCGCGCTAAACCTCCCGAAACGCGCAGAGATGGATATTCGGCGGTAGTCGCGCGTCGGCTGCGTGGCTCACTTAAAACACATTGTTTCTGCTGTGGAAAGCCCCCCATAAGGTAGTCAGAAGATGGGGCATCCTCCTCTGGAGTTCAGCGATTGCTATCTGGACAGCCCAGACTTCAGAGAGACTCTCAAGTCATATGAAGTAGAGCTGGAGAGGACGAGTAAATTCCTGAAAGAGTTGATTAAAGATGGCAACAGTGTCATCAATGCAATCAAGGGTAAGATCACTGACATCTGTCATTGTTTGGTGTGTTTAACAGGTTTGTGTGCGTGTCCTGGAAGTGCAGTTGTGTGCTGAAATTTGACAGGTCAGCAGCATCAATGGGGCCTTTTAAGGCCCTGCAGGTTCAGAGTGGGTGCCTGGAGGAGGCATCGATGGGGGTTCCTCCCCACGGAGGTGACCGAGTAGCTTTTGTAAACAGCCAGATATGCACATTAACCACTTCTGATTCATTTAAAGAATACCAGCTCTCACATATTGATGAAGTTCTTCTCTTTCACTTTTCCAGTCCTGGACCAGTTCCAGTGACCACACACACACACACACACACACACACACACACACACACACACACGAGTTACAGAAAAACTAAAGTGGTGCTGAGATATCTTTACTTGTACTTTAGATTTTCCTGCTAGGTACAACAAACTTGTCTTTAAAACTTTTTGCTGGTAATTAAATTGTTAAACATATATATTACAGGTGTTGCAACTTTAGGACTCGTGTTTAACATATCAAAGTGATGGTGTGTTTTATATATAGGTTATTCTGTGGCAGTTCAGAAGTTCTCTCAGACTCTCAGCACATTCCAGTTCGACATCATCGGAGACTCCCTGACTGATGATGAAATGAATATTGGTAAGACACAAACCTCACATTTGCTGACCAAGACACGATGAAGAAACATCTAATGGTCAGCTGTGCTTCCTGTATCAGACAGTTAAGATAACATGCTATATTTAATCCACCCAGCATTCATTATTGGTCTTTTCCTCCCCAGCTCAGTCGTTCCAGGAGTTTGCTCTATTCCTGCAGGAAGTGGAGCACGACAGGATGATGCTGGTGGGTTATCGACTTCCTCCATGCTGCCTCTAAAACCCTTTAAGCTGTCATGTTGCTTAGTTACTCAGAAACACTCGAACATTGCACAGTTATTACCAGATCAGCAGTTGACTCTTTTAGTGGAAACACACATTCTGCTCTGTCTGCATCAAAGTAATACTTCTCCATAGTTCCGCTTCAGAGTTCCCTTTGTGTAAGCTACTTCATAAGCCCAACATTTTCATGCCTTTGATACATATCTAGAGAACTGAGTTTGCTGTTTGGTTACTGTGCCGTCCCTGATTTCTGATGACTGTTTCCCCTGCAGGTTCAGAACGCGTCTGATCTGCTCATCAAACCCCTGGAGAAGTTCAGAAAGGAGCAAATAGGAGTAACAAAAGTGAGCGTTGTTGGTTTTTGCTGATTGTGCTGCGCTGTGGCTGAAAACCCGGATCAGACGCAGAGCCAAATTATGACCCAACAGCATCCTGAGCTGCCTACACAAGCCAGCAGTAGTGCCAGAAGTTGCATCTTTAGATATATTTATGCCCTCTACACTGTCATTTTTGTGAAATGGCGATGATTAGTCAGCTGAGACCGGTGAAATGTGGCTGTTTGTTGCATGGGGTATTTACCTCAGGAAGTCCTGTGGTTTCACCTCAGACCCACAGTCAGTAAGAGATAGTTCAGAGGTACTTTCGAGATTCTTGTCTTGGTATCCGTAAATAAAACACAACAGCTAGTCTGAACTACAGTTGGGGCTCAGACACACTTTGAGAATGTTTGCTCATTTGAAATTCTGTCAGAATATAGACAAAATACAATAAAATTAGCTCTGTAAAGAATTTTAAAAATCTGTAAATAAAGTGTGTATATAGTTTGAGTCGTTAGGAAAGGAAAAAAAAGCGTTTATTTTTATATTTACCTTGTGTTTCCGGCAGGAGAAGAAAAAGAAGTTTGAGAAAGACAGTGAAAAATATTACTCCCAGGTGGACAAACACGTGAATCTCTCTGCCAAGAAGAAGGAAACCCAGCTTCAGGAGGTCACACACGCACTGACAGTCACACACTCGCCAAAATGAGGCCATTCGATGGATCATTTTTACTTTGATTGTGCTTCTTAGGCTGATGACCTCCTGGACAAAGAGCGAGTCAACTTCTACGAATCCTCAGTGGAATATGTCTACCAGATCCATCAGGTGCAGGACAGGAAGAAGTTTGACGTGGTGGAACCTGTGAGTTCCCCCTGTGTTCTGTCTCATGAGTCATAGTGGTGCGGAGGCATCACCATCTTGGACCGATAGAAACCGTGATTGGATGGTCCTTGTTTGAACTTCACCCAACCCTGCTCTCCGTGCTCTGACCGGACAGGTGCTGGCGTTCCTCCACAGCGTTTTAACGCTCAACAACCTGACGGTGGAGATGACTCATGACTTCATGCCCTACAAACAAGAGCTGCAGCTCAGCCTGCAGAACGTGAGCGCTGTTACTGGGAATGGTGCAGCCCAAGCAGTGTAATGTCCTATTATTGCACATCCATTCGATTCTAACGTGTCTCCTGGCTTTTGTCTGCAGACGAGAAACCACTATGAGAGCACCCGCGAGGGGATGGAGGAGCTGATGAAGCGAATGAAAAACCCCTCGCAGATCTGTAAAATGCAGAGCTCCATCCCGATGGAGGGTTACCTCTACTGTCAGGAGAAGTGTGCGTGTACTGGAGATTTGGACAGGTTTTTATAACACATCCTCTGACGGGCTGTTTCCATGACAACAGGGGCTCTGGGAGTGTCATGGGTCAAATATTACTGCAGATATCATAAGGAGGGGAGGCAGTTGTTCATGGTGCCGTGTGAGCAGAAGAACACAACTAAGCAGGTGAAGAAATCTGCAACTGCTGCAGCATATCTAAATGTCTGCCTTATCTGTCTTTTTTTATTTTCCCCCCTTTTTTAAATATCATTTGCTCTTTCTGCTCATTCTACTGTAACAGTTATTGTTTTTCCTACCACAGGGCCCCACCCAGCTCACGCTCAAGTCCTGCATCCGACGGAAGTCGGACTCCATAGACAAGCGCTTCTGCTTTGACGTAGAGACTAACGAGAGGTTAGTGCAGACAAAGACGTGAGGCAAGGCAGAAGCAGAGCCTTGCAGGATTAAAAGGCGAACAGGTGGCCAACAAGGACAATGTGTGAGGGCAAGAAGGACCGTAGCCCAAACGATCCTTCGGCAACGGGCACGCTCTGGAAGCAGGTGGCGCTATTGAGCTCCCGGGCCAAAAAGTTGCTGTTACATTCGATTACTAAGCTTCAAAATTGGTTTGAGTGGTGACAGATTGGTTTTAAAGGTTTAAAAGCTTCCTGGATTATGCATTTATTGCTCAACATCATGTGAATATTGAACAGCTAATTGGTGCCAGCCTGGTGTCTGAGCAACAGCCACAACTGATCTAAAATATGAAGATCTATCCAGAACACAGGACAACGCTGACATTCCACCCACCCTCTCATGTCTGATTCATGCTTTTAACCCTCCTAAAATCAATGAGTGGCTGAACCGTTGGCTAACATCAGCAACATAAACCTGGAACTTCTATGCCTGAAAGGTTTTCATGAATCTGTAGAGCTTTTCTGAGTTAATTAGTGCACTTGGCAGAGAGCTTTAGCCTCACATGTATCAGTAAACAATCATTTGCCTTTGAGCTGCAGCCTTTTCCATCAAGTTTTGTTGCATCTCCAACAGTCAGATTGCAACAATTGAATGTCATCATCATTTCGTCACATTTATTTCTCACTTTTCACACATGGGATTTAATAAGATACTTCAAAGATGTTCTGAGTCTTTGTTCTTGTGCACGTGTTGTGATTCTCTCTTGTTTTGCTTTTCAAGTTTTTTTTAATGCGTAAATGTTCACACTAGTTGGACGCTCTAAGGGGATGGGGGTGAACATCCAGACTGAATCATTCAACTGCAACACTTGAATTGTGTCCGTTGCTGTTTCCGTAGAAATGTGCCCGTCACTTTCCAGGCTCTCTCAGAGAGGGACAGGAAGCTGTGGATGGAGGCCATGGATGGAAAAGAGCCTGTGAGTTTGTTTCTCATCTGCATAGGCTTTTTGTCCTTCTCCAACAGAGTCACACAAACTCACACCTACACTTTTCAAACTCCTCCACTAAACCTGAAATATTATCGAAACATATAATTTTGGTTTGAAGCAGTGACATTGTGAATAAAATTTCAGCTTGTTAGAAAACCTTTTGGTCGCACAAATGTGCAGTGTCAGGTTTATAAATACAGGATTTCACACCCGAAGGTCACAAAAGAAACATCATGTTTAAGAACTCGTGCTCTACTCTTGGCTTTTCTAAGGCTAGGTGCAAGTAATATTCAGTATATTAAAGTATTTATTATTCTTAGAATTAAGGAACCTTTTGGCCAAACCTGCTAATACAACAACCACCTCCATTTGTTTTCTGAGCTGCAGAATGAATAAATAAACCGTTAAGATGACAAAAGGCATTTTCAGTGCAACTTCCCCAATGCTGTCTGTATTATTATGCAAATATTAAGTCCAGCTGCAAGATGCAGGACTTCCTCTAGTCAGAGCCACTTTCAGCATGGGCGTCCTATTGCAGCAGACAGACTGTGTGTTTGCGTGTTTCACCTTAGGATATTTCAGAACTGCATATTTAGAAACTTTCTCACCCTCTGACTGTTTTTTCTGCAAAAAGGGCGTCAAAAAATGTCACCAGATTTGATTGAGAGCGTTTGGGTGAGCTTCACAAAAGCTTTTCACTAATAAAGTTATGTTCACCCAACATGTTTTGCACGTTAAAAAGAAAATATATATTTTAAAATTAATTAATAATTAATGTCGCATAAGTTATTTTCACTGACAATTATTTGTAAGGATTTGTCCTTTCTGCAATGGCAGTGTTTACCTTCAATTCAATGCCAGTATGCTGGGTGTACACCAAATCTGAGGCAGCCTAAATTAGAGACTAAAGTAATCTTGGTTCTCATAATAAATCAGTGAAGGGTGACGACAAACACTCTGCTGCACTCACTGCTGGTGAGTCCTTGAACGCAGCCTGAACTCCAGCTGCTCCGAGGCTGACCCTCACCTCTGTACTCGTCTGCTGGGAGAGCAACGGCAAGAAAACAAGACCGAAAGAGGGCTTCAGATATAAACACTACCACATCTGTCTGCTCAGTTGCTCAATTTTTTTTTGGATATTGTTTTGCCTGATTTTTGACTTATGTTCCAGTTTTTTCTGTCTGTTTTCAACATCATGAAAATCGAAGCCTCTCTGGAAAGTTGTGCTCATAATAGCACAAATACTATTGGAAGACTTAATTGCATTAAGATTCCTTTCTTTACAGTTGTTGTCCTCTTTCCATCACCAGTTGTGACCATTCATTATGATGAGTCATGGGCTTTAGCATGTTTTTCACTTAAAGTTTCTTTCCATTTTTCAAATTTCAGATCTATCATTCCCCAATCCACAAGCAAGCTGAAAGTAAGTCACTTGTCATTACACCCACTATCCTGAGTTTGCTCTTTTTAAACTTTTTCCCCCATCTTTTTTCATCTTCTGTAGTGGAGCTGAATGAAGTTGGATTCAAGTTTGTGCAAAAATGCATCAACTGCATTGAAACAAAAGGTAAAATTGCCGATCGGGAGTTTATTCAAGACTGTCTGGGGTTGTGTGACTTGGCCTGAGGGGGGCATCATTGAGTCACATCTTCCTCTGCATGCTGATGCCACACCTGC
>BJFM01005932.1:29589-54778 GCA_016586285.1 Arothron firmamentum
TTTTTTTTTTTTTTTTCCCATAAATGTTTAATTGTGATATCAGAGCCTAAATCTTGTTTTTTTTGTCTGTTAATGCCTCTCATGTAGTGGGTGTCAGCCCCTCCTCTCATGCTCCGTCGAACAAAGATATTTCATGTTGTGTTTTAAAATCGTGTCTTCCACACTGATGATCTTTTCTGCTGCTACAGAGATTTGTTGTATGTTTGTTCCAGAGTTGCAACACTAACTGTTTTCAACTCCTCTTCACTCAATTAATTGCTTCCTGGTTTCTTTCTACCAGATGGCGAGGAGGACAGCGTTGTCTCAGACAAGGACGTGCCAGTGAGCCCGGTTCCCCTGCAGAGGACCAAACCCATCAGTGGCGCTCCGCTCGTTCCAAAGGAACCTCCCCCCAGACAAGCCTTAATACCTAGACCAGCTATCCGCCAAGACAGATCCTCAGACCCAGATGACGCCAACCAAAGGCCAGATTCTTCTTCTGCTGCAGCTAACGGGGACTCTACGGCGTACGTGAGCCGAGTGCCGTCTTTCCAGAGCAAAAGACCAGCGGTAAAGAATAGAGAAGGTATGAGCGACATCTTTACTAATGTAGCTTTGTCTTTATGTGCAGCTGATAAACATCGTTTCACATTTTATACATTTTTAAGGGCTAAAATCTTACAAGTACATTGTACATTAAAGTACATTGTATTTTATACATGTGTGTGTTTTTTTTATAGTTTATCACCTGTTATTCATCAGTCAGTATCATGCATGTTTGTCTGATTTGGATAAAACTGGATCCTAAAGATTCTAAATAATTATAGCAGGATTATTACTGGATGAATGTCTCTTGGAAGTGGATTTTCAGGAATTTTAATTAAAGGTTGTTTTTGGGTCTTGGAGTCACGCTCTCAACTAACTGAGGGTCTCTTTATTAAATCTATTATTTCCCTCAAAAGTCAGTAATGAAGAGACTGCTGCTGGAGGCTTCTCAGCCATCCGTTGCCATAGCAATAGTTGTAATTGGAATGAATTGGACTAGTCAGTTAATTCCAGATAATGTAGATGCAGATATGAAAACATTCCAGGTAAAAGAAAATGTCAGCTTTTAAGACTTTTCTCTGTTTGTTTCCCCCTTTTTGTTCATGCAAATTCAATCATTTTAGCTGTCCGGCTCGTGCATTCCCGCTGTTACTGAACTATTTGTCACCTGTAATTGGCTTTTCAGTGTTTATTTGTATATTTTCTTTTAGTTTTTGGTGTTGCATTGTTCAGAGAAGGAGAAAGACGTTGGTAAAATATATTTGCAGTCTGAGGTTTGTGATGGACAATGGAACAGTCGCTGTTGAACACATTAAAAGGATAAATTGTTAAGGTTTCTCCTTCTCTGGTGGATGGAAATGTATACTTTAATATCCTTTACCTGTCAGCTTGGCATGGACTCAGACCTGTTTACTATTGACCTTTTCCCACTTCTGATTTAGTCTGTTATTATGTTTTTCAGTTCTTTCATATTAATAGAAACCCTTAGTGTTAATATTTAGATGAAAAGAAACTCACTCATGAGTTCTATCCTCTGGGTTCTCATTAACAGTCCTCGTTATTTCCATTTCCAGGAGATTCTGACAGTGTCACCCGAACACGGTTGGCGGAAAAGCATCCCATTTGCAGACCCCCGGTCAGGCCTCCCGAGCCTCCCAGCAGACCCGCCGCTGCACAAAAGGGTCTGAGTGCAGCCAGCAGCGAAGCCACATCATAGTGAGAGCTGTTCAGAGCTACTGAAGCCCAGACACCTTTAGATGTGCAAATGCAGGCGGTTTCACTGGGGTCTGCTGCTAAATATTCAACAGCAGAAGCTCCTGTTTTACATGGGGACAACTGAAGAGCTCACACATCACCATAAACACAATACATAATCAGTTTTATTGATCAACCCGCAAACTAACTGACTCTGTTATGATCCATCAACTCTTTATCTGGAATACCTTATTGCTAGACAGGCTGATTGTTATTTATTGTTAAGTATAATACAAGTAATATGAGTATCATAAACCATGTTCTGTAATTAGAATAATACCTAAAGGTAACATTTCTTTCTTTTTTTGCAGTGTTGCATCAAAAACAAAGTTTTTTGAGAAAGCTTCAAGGCAAGTTGGCAGGTGTGTAAAGGCCTCTTTTGTCTATTCTTTCTCTCTTGATGGCAAACACTTAATGCATTTAGCGGTAATGAGGCGCTTCAACATCATCGACTGTTTTTTCAGACTGCCTCCATTGGTTCACTCATGGTATTCATGTGTTTGGCAGCGTAGTAATACTTTCTGCATCATATTACTATACTTGCAGTCCATTATATTTCTATTTCTATTGGGTTACTGGTACCATAAGGCAGATATTTGATGCCTTTAACCTGCTGGGGAATCCTAAAGGTTGAATCACACAGTTGTGAAGCTGCAGGATCAAAGTGATCAGTGTGTAGGAGCCTCTAGGCCAGGGGTCCCCAACCTGCGGCCCGCGGGCCACACGCGGCCCGTGAGGCCTTTCAGTGTGGCCTGCGGGGCTCTGATTGAATTAACATTAAGTGCGGCCTGCCTAGGAAAACCAGGGCTATCCCTGCGGCCCGCGAAACCTTCCGTGCAGCCTGCACAGATTGTGAAGTCGCGCACTCGAGCCCAACTCTTGGATGAGCATCCCCAAGGCGCCCTCCTACTGTCTGTGAGCAGTGTTGTGCCCGACTTTCGGAAGTTACCTTCTGCCAAGCAGCACAAGGCTTCTCATTAAATTAATGTCTGAAGATCAATTGTTTTTCTCAATCATTGTTTTTAGCAAAATCTATCTAAAAGGAAGCGTGCGGCCCGCGGGGCCCTGGCAGGGAGGCCATGTGGCCCACTTGCTGGAAAAGGTTTAGGACCCCTGCTCTAGACAGATGGTTGATGATCTCCCTGCTCACTGGGTTATTCATCTTTACTTTTTTTTCTGATTTAGCCCAGTGACCTCACCTTCACCATCATCAAACGTGAAGAAAGAGGTGATTTTTTCCTTTGAAATTACAGTTTTGTAGATCCTTCCCAGGTTTTTATGTTGTTCATGCATCTCCTAAATCTGTGTCCCTCAGAACTAAAACCAAGGAGAGGTGATCATATGACTACTACGTGTGCAGTTTGGGTCCAGATCAAGCTGGAGGAAGGGGCCACAAAAGGGTTCTTTTTTCTGTCTTGTCAGAAACAATAATTACTAAAAACCCTCCAACCGAAAGTTGATATGAACTTGACCAATAACTGTTACCATTGAATTGATATCCCAAAGTTATGTTAACTTTTTTCTTATAAGCTTACAAAATGTAATATCACAGTATTAAAATGTTTATGTAGTAAAGAGCTGCTTTAAATGGTTCTAAAACTTTATCTGCACTTCTCATGCTTGTTTGTAGCATTTTTATGTCCCAACAATGACTAATTGACTAAAGTGTTTAAATCACTTGAATTGATTTTAAACTGTGAGACTTTTATCCTAATATTAACTTTGATTTCAGTAAAATAAATTTTCATCACAGTATAAACCTCAGAAGATATGAATTGATATATTGACATAAAATGATGCTTGATTATTGAATTAGTGGTGGATTGTAAAAGACTGCAAATAATCTTGAAAGAGGCATTACTATATATTTAGGAGTTAAGCTGTAATCCAATCACGTCATAAGGATTTACATACTGAGTATTATGTACACAATGGAAGGCAACTGAAGTAAATGAAAGTAACAAACTCCTCACCTTTATGTGTTTCACACACAAAACTGAAAGTGAAATAGGCCATTTTTTAAAAAAAAGGTTTTTATGGGTGTTTTAGAAATGTAACTTGGAAATGGGTTGTTTTTGGTGGACTTTTCTAGTCAGAAATACAAATAAACAGGAATTCTCAAAGTGAAGCTGTCTCACACTGATCTGTGTGTTATTCTTCACGTCTGTGTTCAACTGGATGACGCTTCGTAGAAGTAGAAAACTGATGTTGCCCGTAAAATGAATCCAATAATCGCCTTCAATCAACAGTCTCCATGTTGGCATCAATAATAATAGCACCACATCTATTCTGTGCACGGCTCTTTTGCATTTTTGACCAAAACTTCATCCACTCTTCTGACAAGGGCCATCTTTTTCCACAGCTCAGCCTTTGAATCCTGTGTCTAATTTCACGAGCCAGATATTCTAATGACCAGGATAGTTCTCGTGTCTGTTTTAACAGTTGCTTACAGTCTATAAAGTCTATATTTTAACCCCCTTTCACCACATCTCAACCTGTGCTGCCAGTTGGAGCCCTAGCCTGCCGTCTCTCCTCGCGATCCAGTTTCCTAACCAGCACCTCCATCTACATCAGTGGCTGATCTGAGATTTGTGACCAGTGGAAATTCCCCTTTTCTGAGCGCTCGCCAGGTCTACTCCCTGACCTTGATTAAGGTGCAGGCTGGCCTTCTGAACCACAGATCGTGCACATACAGGAACAACAGAATGTTTATTCTAACTGAAGCAAACTTGTTTACTGAACTTGAGCTGGATGAATGCGATCAGTTTATATTCAGCCCAGTTACTGTAACAACATGCTGCCTGCTGACTATTTAAGAGTCAAATGTTTTTATCAGAAGTCGAACTGGTTTGTAAAAAAAAACACCAGATATTATCTGCACCCACTCAGTTCTTTAAAATAAGCTGTTGCAGCATTCCTCAAAGTCAGAATCTTTTTAATTGCCTTCAAAAGATGATTCAGCTTTACACAGCTGAAAAACACACATATTGAAAAAACACGTTTCACAAAAAGTAGAAATCATTCAGGGAGATACCTTTAAAAGTCAGGATATTCGACATCAAAACAAGACATCAATCTAATCAATATATACAGTTAAGTGTAGCATGTACAAAGAACCAAGTTCATATGCGATACACTGGGTACGTACCAGCCTTTTTCAGTGCAACTGATGCGAACACTTTAGCCAAATGTGATTGCTGGCACTTTTGGTGCTGAAAATTGCAGGAGAATTTATGAATTTATGGCTCATCGAATAATAACGTGCTGGTAATGCCGCTGTGTAACACATATGTCTAAAATCTAAAACGACACACTGACGGATAGAGACAGAGACATAAACTGTAAAAATGTTAAAATTCTAGTGCTTTCAGTCAGTTTCTGAAGTGTTGCATAAATTGAGCATCAGGTGATTAATAAACAGACACAGATGCTTTCACATATGTACACAATCTGATCTTTGTCCCAATTACAATGTGCCACATTGTTGTTTTACTTTTTTTCCAAGGAACTGACTGACTGCTGGAGCTGCCGTTATCCTCCGTTTGTTGTCAGTGCTGCAAATACTGTAGAAAATGACAACATGGACACAAAGAGCTGATAATTTATGCTGAACTTCATCAGTGACCTACAATCAGTCCAAAAAAAAACCTGACTGCAATGGTATCACTGTACACCGGAGGACAGGCTGTCGTCATGCTTGCTGACTGGGGTTCCATGCACTGAATAAAGCTGACGTTACCGTTTACACTAAAGGAAACCAAGATGTCTCTGCGTGCTGCTTCCTGCCAAGCTGAGAACTACACACAGTTCCAAGTTACACACATTATTCAACAAACACATACATCTACAAGCATGTAAAAGAAATGTACAGCTGTTAAAAAGTGTAAAGTTTACAAACTTATAAAACATTGCTGAGCATCAACAGCGCAGAAGCAAAACCTTATTCTGTTCAGACTGTTGGATTTACATAGTCAGTGTAAATATCATGCTTACCACCATACTTCATGGATCATTTCTCCTTTTTTTTTTAAATTAATTGAATCAATTGTTATCATTCAATATGGTTTTTCTTTGAGCTTTGTGATCTTGGCTTTAAGGCATTCCTCAGATTGCTTCTCGGTTTTCATCCTCTGAGGTTTGGCAGGCCCAGTCAAGGACTTCGACAGCCTGAAGCCTTCCAGTTTAGAGTTGGCTCCCAGTTACTGTTTGTTGTGTAGTTCTGTCACTCTGACCCAGACTTTCATTCACTATTGACCTGTAACCAGTGCCACGCTCTCCCCGGTACCTGCAGCCTCAGCTGGGTCCGTTCACGGCCTGACACTGTCAATGTGCTCTTCAGGAAGGTGCGAGGGAACCATCACATCAGTGTTTGTTTTGATAGTGTTCTATTAGATATACAGGTGCAAGAATATCATTTTCTGGTTTTATCTACTAATCAGGAAAACATATTTGGTATATAGTTATTATATTTATTTTGAAACCGTAATGTAGAAAACCTTCTTTCAAGCCAAATGTCTTCAAAGCATGACATATAATTAAGTTAACACTGTAAAATAAGCAACACCAAGAGGGTCTACAGACGTGTCACAAATGTGATTGGATGTACTGTACTGTGAGAAGCAGAATGGCAGTAAAAACTCTCGAGACGTCTGCATTGTGCTGCATCAGAGCAGGTGAGTGAGAGCGGAGCAAGAAAACGCGCTAAAGCTCTCTAACTGGTCTTTTTTAGGTTTGACTTTAGAAGTAGTAGAAGAAGTAGTTATTATTATTATTATTATTATTATTATTATTATTATTATTATTATTATTACTATTATTAATTAATTAATTAATAATAATGATATTAACAATAATAATAATAATAATAATGTGTCAACATATGATTACATTGTTTTGTTGGATTTTACTTTGATCATAGATCTATTTGAATTTTCCAATATAGTTTATCCCTACTGCACATACTGTAAAAACAAGTTTAATTTCTGTTTTGTAGCTACAACATTTAACTTCAACAAATCACATTTTCCACTTCATCACGTCAATCCTTAACAAGGACTCATTTAAAATTCTCAGAGCTGATTTTAAGGCACTTAAGCACTTAAATGTCTCCTAAAACAATTTCAAGGCAGCACTTACACAGATTTTTAGAAAGTTGAAGTGAAGATGCTTTCTCTTTCACCTCTGACCCATCCCTTTTACTTTCTGCACTGTATGAGGTGCATGTTTGTCTTATTTGAAACTTGTGTTTTAACCAGGCTACATTTTGTAGACCGCACTGCACTCAGACAGAGCAGGGCTGTCAACCAGTGATGCTTTGCAACATTTCACATAAAAGCTTTAATAGTTCTGAACAAACACTCTTAATTATGGCTAAATGGAATGAAAATGTTGACTTCAGAAAAAGGCCAGGAGCTATTAGATCGCAAATGTCGATAAAGTGTTTCGGTTTATGGAGGCGGCATGGATGAGTCACTGGTTTATTTATGAAGCCCCTTTACTCATGAAACAAGATCGGTTTTGCCAAACCTGCCAGGATCTTTGGTACGTGGACAGAGATTATTTCTCCAATCATCTCCGGGAAGCTGACCTTGGTGGGCAGCGACTGAGCCTGAACAAAGAGGTCGAATGTAAACTGATGGAGCTTTTTCACCGTCTGTAAGAGAAGCATCAGAGAACAGAAACATTAACGTCAGAGAGCAGAAACAAAATGGTGTTTTGCAATTAAAATAAGTAATTGTTCAGCTTATTTAATGAGTTATGTTCTGAGTCAGAGCAGAATTAAGCCTGATGTTCTGTCTGAAAGCAGCAATTTTCTGTGCTGTTACAACCAAAACTGTATTCATCACTTAATGGATGGAGAAGAAAAGGCAACATAGCCCTTTACAGCGCTTTTCCTTCCTAATCAAAAGGTTTATTCTATCTTAAAACTTGTCCCTTGGCTGATCTTTTTCCTCCTGGAGAGTCTCACCATTTGGAGAGAGTCGAGGAGCCGGGTTAGCTGGTAGAACCTCTGAGAGCAGTTGTTGGTCATCTGATAACTGATGATGCGGTCGAGCTCTTTGATGTAGGTGAGACGCAGTTCATCAAAGTACTTCTGACTCTTCAGTCCCTCCACTGGAACTTTTAAAAACAAGAGAATAGCACCTCAGTGTGTGCGGCCATGTGTGAAGTCTCGCTCTCGCACGGACCTTTTCTGATACTTACGAATGCTGAAGAGAATCAGGGCCTTCATGCACAGGAACTCTTCCTGAGAGATCTGCAGCAGCACAAACTCCTGCGACAGGTGTCTCATCCGCATGCAGTGCTCGTACATGGTGGAAAGGTGCATTCGATGTCTGTGGGAACCACAAGGTCACAATCGGAAATGCAGTATATTGAAAACAGAAAGTCCTGAGAAGCAAAAGCCAAATCACTTTATTCTGAAATGTAAAGATGGATGTCTGAGGTCAGAAACAAATCTATTGACATCATAATGGAGACAGAAACAGTGAATTATCTCCATAAGGAATCAGGAGGTTCCTCAGTGATCTTAGATGACCTTACTAAGATTTGAGACACACATAATTCTCTATTCCGTAAACAAGAATTTCTCGATCATTGGCTTTGAAAATCACTAGTCATGTTGGCTCTTATTTCAACTAATATTGTCAGGTTTGATGAGATCTTTCCTCTCCTCTGTCTAGAATTATTCAACAACCACAGAAAAGGACAAAGACGCCAGCCAACAGGGGGTGACTGAGATGCTTCAGCATCACTTTTGTCATCCAATCCAGGTATTCCAGTCCCGTAAGGAGGGAAAGCAAAACATACATTAAACTAACTGCATTAAAATAATGATGTCAGTGGATAAAAATCTGCAAAATATTGTATCTTAAATCATCTATCTTAAATCATATTAAATTTTTTATTTTATTTTTTTACCTCAGCTGTCATAATTTGAAATAGCAACCTGGAGACCTTTGACATAGACACCTGTCCTCTAGCAGTCAAACTGGGAAAGATTGATGTGATTGTGTAAGTTTTCACAAAGGGGAGATATATTAGTGATTTGTATTCAATGAAATGGTCCACATTTTCCCCCTCCTTATTTCATTTTCCAATTACAATAATAGGGCCTTCACACTGAGGACGACATGGCAGGGAGCATTACGCAGATGTCTAAGAGCACTTGACACCCATTAACTCTCTATGCTCACAAGGGTTTCAAATGGATTAAATTATCCTTCTTTCTAAATTAAGGCCTTTACCAGCCCTAATACAGTCTTCAGAAACTACTGATCCAACACGCCAAACAAACTTCTCTGATGGAATCAAACTTTTTGAATGTTTTTTATGTGTGGTTTTCAATTTTCCATGTGGTCCTGCAATGGTTTCTTTGTTTTCTGCACATTTGCACACATTCCCTGACACACAGCAGGAAACTATGGTGTGATATTACTGGTTAGGATGTGAGGTGGTGTGAGGCCCGCGGATCTGTGAAGAACAGCACAAATAATGAGTAGAAATCAGGATAATATAAAATAATTCCCACAAGTTTTGTATAGACCAGGCTAACATCCTCATGCACTGAACATACTTAATGAGAAAGCAAATGTTTCAGTGATAGGGCACCAAAAAAAGTACCATTTCACAGTGTGAGAGACACATCAGCACCCTCACAGAGTGTGTGTGTGTGTGTGTGTGTGTGTGTATACTGTAAGTACTGTATTTTTACATAATACTGTATAATGGACAAAATAGTTTCATGTATTTAAATTAGACAACAAAAAGCAGGGGTCAAACATGCAACGTTTGTAGATTTTTACACCTCAAGATTAAATGTCTGTATATCATTCATCTCTGTTCAGTCTCCAACACATCCACCACAATAACCTCAGTGAAGCAAAAGTAAACAAGCTAAAAGCTTCCTAACACCAAAATCCCCCATCATGGATGAAGCGACTCCAGTGTTTCCTTCTCTCCATGTCATATCCCTTCATAGTTTGAAGTGGTGGATTAAAAAAAACAAACCACTGACTGGCAACCGTATCTACCAAACCGCTAAACACCTGCTCTTCCTTCAAGCATGACCGCTCCGAGATGAGGGAAATAATCTCCACTCAGCTAATGGTTCCTGGGCACTTTTTAGAAATATTTGCAAGTGATGCTGAAGAGTGCAGCAACCAAATAAATTAATAATTAAAATAGAGAGAATTGAAGTTATAGCTGTCACCCTGATTACTGTTCCCACAGCCCATCAAATGTGTTGCTGATGTGTTACTTTATGATTTTGGTGTCACATAAGAGGGAAAACATAGAAACAATGGCAGCCAAAAACCAAACTAATGGACTATTGGTGTTGATTAAGAGCTAGAATTAAGGACAAAGTAAGAATCACACAAAATGATAAATAGAATTAAACGCAACTATTTCCATTATTTGCCCATATGCTGTTCACAGTCAAGCTGCAGTCACTGAACAGGATCAACTAGGTAATAGGTTTCTTCATGTTGAATAGGATTATTATAGTCTGCACAGACAACAGCATGGCCGAGGGCTGGTTTAGTCTAGCTATACTAAAATCATCTTAGCAAATACGGTATTCATAATCACTCAGGTCATGCAACAATCATTAATAGCTGTTTTATGCAGCATTCATAATGTATTTGGACTCACCAACATGTACATAGATAAAGGAAGATTAGACATACGACTGACGTGTTTAAAATAGAGCACCTGATCCGTTATCTTTGTTGCAGTACGTCATATATATTCAAGATCACACCTAAGAAATTATTTCCATAACTTATTACCAGATGTGTGTGTGTGTGTGTGTGTGAATGGATGGTACATTTGGGATTTACATGGAGGAAAGGCCGCAGGCTGCTTCATTTTAATGTTCTTATTTCTGCAGAGCAAAAAGGGCAATGAAACAAAGTTGTAAAAGACTGTTTTGGCTTTGCTGAGCAGCAGAGCGAATGCAAGAGTGGAGCGTGTTGGCTGCTCACAGATAAGAAAACCAAAGAGGAGAAGAGAAGAGAAGAGAAGAGAAGAGAAGAGAAGAGAAGAGAAGAGAAGAGAAGAGAAGAGAAGAGAAGAGAAGAGAAGAGAAGAGAAGAGAAGAGAAGAGAAGCTTCAGGTTTTACACCTGAAGATGACGGTGCTGCTTATAACAGGAGGAAATGTTCACTGTCAGTCACTGACAGCCTGAAGTCTGGAACCCATGCACATCATCACCATCACCATCATCATCATCACCATCATCATCACCATCATCATCATCATTTTCTTTGTCAGTTCCCTGCAGCCACCTTCATTTGCTGCCTGTGTGAGAGCTGTTCCTTCTTCAGTTTTGTCTTCAATAGCTACAAAATGGTACTTAATATTGTTGTCATCAGGTGACCAAACTGAAGAGTATTTTATATTTTTCTTGTTTTCTCAGTATGTTTAGTTCATGAAACATCCATAAATCTCGGTGTTGCTTTGTTCGCTGAGTCTACACCTACTGTCAGCGTCAGCACTCAGATCATCAATAAACACCATAGATCTACGTCTGTGTCCAGTCAGACAGGATCATGCAAACATCATGCGTGAACAATCTTTAAATTTTTATGACAGTATATAGAAAAGCTTGCTTAATGTCGATTAATACTGTGTAATAATACACCTCTCTATAAAGTAGTTGTTATCACAAATCCCTGGCAAGAAATATTTCATGGAACAAACAGGCACATTAATATTCCGCTCATCACCCAGACAGAGAGCTCGCCATTCTTGTCATCTGTCATGAGAAATATTCAGATGAAATCAGCTGGCTTCCAGAGTTTTAATGCTGGAAACTACCATCCCTCACTTTAATCTCAAAGTCACAAAGAAACAATTGAAGAGGAAATTGGAGGAATATGGCCCTAAAAAGCCCGTGGCCGTTTCTACTTTACAGCATTTTAGAGGCGCTTTTGTGTTTGGGCACGAGCAGGAAAACACATGAGAGGATGACGGACAGCAGAGATGAGGACACAGTGAACCTGCCGCCTGCATTATGTACCACAGCACCGGCTTACATGCTGAGGCGGAGCCCTGCACACCAGAATTAACACACACAGCTCATCATCTTGAATTGAAAAAAATGAATTAATAAATAACTGTGAATGAAACACTATACGTACTCATTGAAAACGAGATCCGGGGCAAAGTAAAGCATCCTCCCATTGACGTTCTTGTAAGACCTCCATCCCAAGGCAAACACCATCACCCCCATCCAAGACTGCTGAATGACTGTCATTTGGTCGTCCACATGCAGATTTCTAAAACCTGGTGACATTCATTCACACAATAAATGATGGAAAACAGCAGTTTCTGTGGATCATTATCACCACTGCTTTCTGAACAACATCCCTGAACAGTTGAAGGTCACATCAGTACCAACAGCCCAGAGCTGCTGGTCATTACCGTCAGCAAGTCAGCCTCTGCAACAATAGCATCTGGTCAGGATCTGAGTTCTGTTTTAAACAGTTCCCACTGTTGTCTTTGTATATCATCTCTGACATGCTTGAGCTTTAGCTATCATATTTGAGAAAATGCTTACACCTGATAAAATGTTTGTTTATTATATATTTAAAAGACTGTTTATGAGCTTAAGAGACCGGCAATGTCATATAAGAAGATGATGATGCTGTCTGCAGTGTCAGACTGTCTCTGTTCCCCAACCTTTGCAGCAACAAACAGTGTCCTACCTGGTAATCCTTTGGCCCATTTGACCACTTTAACCAGCTGCCTCTCTCCCAGTTCATTCAGGCTGGTCAGCAGGGTGGCCGCTGAGTCTGGCTGGCAGTAGTCATGTCCTGCGTTCACCACCTCCGGCTCGATGGACTCTAGAATGTTGAGGAAGACCACTTGGGAGCTGAAGTTGAGGCCAGATTTTGGAGAAACATTCTGGACGGCCTCTAAATCTTGAACATGGTGATCTTCCTCAGGGTTTTTCTGTCCAATTTTCTTTAGTTTACGTGCTACAGAGGAAGGCACAAAATCACAGAAAACACTTACTTACATCCACTTTTCTGCACACTAAATTATAGAGATTAAAGCATTTCCAAGTCTCTCGGCTGAGGTTTCATAAATATTTTTAAATGGCTGCTTCTACGAGAACTGTTTGAATTCCATCATTAACTTCTCTGCTGCAGCTGTTAATGCTGCAGGCAGAAAGAACAGACACTGATCCAGTCCAGATTCTCCACAAATGACCACTTCATTCATATCCTTTATTTAACCAGGCAAAGAACACGTCTTTAAGCATGATTACCAAGATTTACTGCAAATCTAAAACGGCCACGGGATATATTTTGGATTTTACCACCGGTTTGAGATGAATTTCAATTTTGTACGACACTCAGACTGATCTAATAGCTTTGGAGAGATTGAATTATTCCAATTTGAAAGAGAACCCTGAGCGGATGAGCCTCATCTGGCAGAAGA
Organism: Arothron firmamentum; assembly: GCA_016586285.1. Lineage (NCBI taxonomy): Eukaryota > Metazoa > Chordata > Actinopteri > Tetraodontiformes > Tetraodontidae > Arothron > Arothron firmamentum. Next base: position 42,820 of record BJFM01005932.1, read on the forward strand.
GAGGGCTGGTGATGAAGAAGAAAAAATGGTTTCCTTTACCTGGAGGACTCTAACAAATATGTCCTAATGTAATAAAGAAATAATTAATTTATGAAATTGAACTTAAATCCATACATCTTTATTAATATTTGAATTCCCTAATTTAACAGTATTTATCTACCCAGGAGTGAACCAATGAGCTTTAGATCAGGAGCGTTGCTTTAAATTTCACTGTAGTCATGACATTAGAGGAATCTCCAACTTGTTTCTTAGTATCTAGAGAAACAAAGGCATGGAAGCCTCAGTTTATTCGACACTCAGATTAGCACCATACGGATAAACTGTCTTTAAACATGTCGGGAGAAGTTTAAAACGTCTAAAGTGAGTTTTTTAGCGCTGCTTTTTGGCTGAAGCCAGCCTGTTATTTTTGAATGACAGCAGTGGCAAACACCAGTGGTGACACCTGCTGACTGCAAAAAAAAGCAGCGTTAAATGATTTGACAGTTAATATTTTGGCCTGCAAAGTTTTTCAAGTCTTGGTAAAAAAAAACAAAAAAAAAACACGAGGAATGGATTATTGGTGATGATTATGCACAGTTGAATCCGTTTTCTCAGTGTTGACTGAATGTAGAAATGAAGCTTTAATTGTCCCGCTGCTGCGTCTATGTAGAGATGGTCTCATTAGAGCTGCTGCCTGGCTTTGCCGTGCACTCGGATAAATATTAAACTGCCATTTATAGACGTGACTGAAGCCTCGCTCAAAAGTAGTTGAGGTGAAAGCCAATTGCAAACTATATAAAAAAGGATTATTTGCAAATCTCACAATTCTACATTTGATCCAATAACAAACATTCGAAATAAAAATGTTTCATTAAAGTTTCCTCAGGGAGATTTTCGACTGTAGCAGAGGCAGCGGTCTGATCTTTGCAGAGAACAGTGTCAACAGGCTGGATGGAGCTCACCTTAAGATCCCTAGCTTGAGTTAAGACCACCATAAACCAGATGTTTAATTGAAGTTACTCCTACAGGCTACTGTCAGCTTCCTGCATGTCAGAACATCCTGGAATCTTTGCATTTTAGTAACGTTTCTTTTGAAATTTTTGTAAAATTTGGCAAATTGTGAAAATCATTAATGCTGATGAAGTTGCTCTCCTGTGCGCATTTTGGGCTTAGACACACAGCTCGTTACGAACTAGCAAAATGAACACCGCCGAAGGAGATCCAGGGCTGAAATGACATCCAGGGACAGGTACTCCAACACAATTTAATTATTAAAATTGTCTACTGTGAGAAGAATTTCAAATTCTACCGCAAGTATTTTGAGTGGTGATAATAAGACCAAATGTGCAAATTTTATTCTTCCACTTTCGCTAACTTTTTTTCCTCCTGCAAAATGCTGCAAATGAATCACATGTCTGGCTTGGAAAGGCGAGTGAAAGGAGGCTCTTTTAAGCCATCAAACTAGTAAAGGTGCACCTTTTTCCTTACAATCACAGCATTAGATCACATTTTCCCTCCATGGGTTTCTCAGTGACTGGTGGCAAAATTGCCAGCGTGTCTGCAGCTTTAATTCACATGTCTCATGTCAGCTTTGTGCTTCCAGCACAATTTTCACCGTTAATAGAATCAGAAAAATGGAAGAGTGTGAAAATTGAACACAGGACCAAAATTAGCCCACTATATGTCAATCTTTACAACCTTAATATGACGGGCAGGTCTGGATGACAGGAAGGAGAGGTGAATGGAATAGGTCTAAATTGCATGGCAGCTCAGTGAGGGGCTTGATTATCAGTAACATCCCCTATTGTGATGATGCTGCAATTGAAGGGAGCCAGCGGAGATGTGTCATGTAGAGAGAATAAAGTATTCGTTCTTGGGAAGCCATTATTAGTTTAACTTTTAAGACTTCACTTTCTCAGTGGTCCATGGGCTTTGTTCAACAACAGGCAGCAGACCGTGGCTACTCCAGCCCGTATAGCATGGATGCATACACTTGGATTCATATATCACACACAGCTTACAGTATGTCCACACTTACCTCCGAGTGTCATTCCTGCCTCGAAACACTTCCTCAGTCGGCACGACGGGCAGTTCTTTCGTCGCAGTTTATCAATCGTGCAGTCATTTTTGCTTGCACACAGGTATTTCTGTTTCCCTGCATCAAAACAGGATTTTTGTTTAAGTAATTTGGAAAGAAACATATTTTAAAAAGTAGCAGCTTCAAAGAAACAACGGAATTAATTGTCTGTGAACAGTGCCGGACGCTTTGGAGGCTCACCTTCTGCAGCTCTCTTGAAGAAAACCTTGCAGCTGCCACAGGTGAGGGCACCGTAGTGGCAGCCGGAGGCCTCGTCGGAACAGATCAGACATGTCCTCTGTGGTGGGAAGAAGAACTCCATGGGGTATGTGTGGTCTCTCCCGGAGTCAAATCTGCAGCCAGATTTACTGGATGAGACAGGAAAGCTGATACAAAACCTCGTGTAAGGGAGTGAAAACAAATTAATAAGCTGCTGACCCTCTATTTACTGATATTTATTGATAATCTTTATTTTTACAAATTAATGGTAAATGAATCGTAAAGTGGACATGTTTGTTTTCAACTTTTTTTGTGTGTTGCCTGTAAGATTAACAGCCTGTTTGAGACATAAAAACATCTCACCATGAACTCCTTCATTATCGCCCGTCTATAATTACCTTTTACTTGTTAAATGGTCTCCTTACTGTAACCACTGAGCAGGTACTGTTCACCACCCAGACCTGTGCCAAGGCCTCTGAGCCAGTGATTTAAGTAGGGCAGAGAGTGTGATGACTGAGGATGGTGTGGGAACGATTCAAGCATCAACACCATGGCCACTGGGGTGAGGAGGCCTTGGACGCCAAGAGATTGGACCAACCTCAGACAAAACGTTGCCTTGGTGACGTGCAACTCAGATATCAAAGCTTCGAGTAAAAGAGACAAGGATGACGCCTAACTCTGCAGAAGAGTTAAAATTAAACTTGCAAACTTCTGTGGTGCTGAGGTGACTTAAGGAGTAAGACACAAACTACTTTTCTGATGAATTACTACAGCAGCGTTTTCCATCAAATGTATGTCTGGCAATACCACAGAAAATGCTGTCAGTCATCTATTTAGATTAATAACTTGTACTAAGAAAAATATTCTGTGATACACCTGTTAGACTCATTTAGAGCCTTTTAAAAGCAGCCAAACATCCCACCTCTTCTGCTGAGGGAAGACAAGACTGTTGAGAGTCAAATGATTAAAAATCAAGCCAGAATAAAATGGTTTTTGTAGCATGTGTTCCTCAGAAAAACCAAGGCTACAATTTTAACGAATGTGTTAATGTTTAAGTGCGATGTTTACAGCACCATAATCAAAGCCACCATGACTGAAACTGAATTACGACCAAATTCCAGGCTTACAGAAAGATTCGGAGCTGATATTATTTTTATATTGTACTTTTGTATTTACAAGAAAGAGAAATTCCCCAACGCATTTACTGATGATAGAATATAAACATAGAAAGACTTTAATTTGAGCCCTTAAGTGAGCTTTTATTTGCAACCTTACGTAGTAAACATAGTAATGTGTGAACTGTGGCGGTAGCAATTTACTTCCGGTCTTGCCTAGCCTTGATTTAAAATGGCAAGTCCTCTGTGAGAACATAGATCTGAATAAACTTGTCTACTGCTGCAAGGGGAGGCCAAGACTTCAGCAAGTGTTCTTGAGAACTGATATAATGGCACATTGATCATTTAGAGCCCTTATTTATCCAACACATCGCTTTCCCCCTCATCCTCCCCTCTGAATCAGAGCAGTACTTTGATCCACTAACTCTAACGTCTAACTGCTTCCAACTACAGCGATCCGTCACATTTAAAGCGGGATCATATTGGAAGGGTGGCTGAGCTAAACACACCCTTCCGCAGGGGTCTGACCACTGGTCAAACAAATGCTGTTGTTTTGGGATGGTTCAGTGTTTGTTCAAACTAACAATATGATTTTCAGAAACTCCGCCTTTCTGTGCAGTTTGTTTGGTTGTATTTAGAGCTCTTTTCATCCCATCTGTCTTGAACATTTTAATTTTTTTCCCAGTCTGATTATTTCAACGAGGGCACATTTTTATTCTGTCATAAACAAAAGATCTGAAATGAAACAAGATGTGGCTGAAGACTTTCAGACTTAATTAGGTTTTTGTCAGATAAAATGCATTGGAACTGTTGCACTTATATGGTTGGGTATGATCTTGATCTAAGAGCTTTTAGAATCCTCTGTGTGAAAAGAATTACAACAATGGTTTAACAATCAACATTCAGACCATTGCTGCAAAAACCGACCTTTGCGGATGGATGGTGAACTAAGGACATTCTGAAGAAAAAGAAACTGAATTTCCTGTCATAATAAATTCAATCGCCTCATCCAATTCCTAACCTCGGCATAACTTTTCCTTTACTGAAGAAAATGCTGAAGGCAGAAATGTGCTCAAATAAGCAGCAATTGAAGGCAGCTGCAGTGAAGTATTGACAAAAATGAGACTCAGAATTTGGTGATGTTAATCAGCTCCAGACATCAATCACTGACTGCAGGGTTTTTCATCAGACTTCCGTGACGTTAGCTTGAACAAAAAGTTCTGAGCCCACGAAACTGCAGGTGCAGCTGAATTATTCTTAAATGCTAAAGGTCATATTGTGAATCCCTCAAACTGAAGCTGAACGTCCACACATTAATCCCATTTTCCTCCGCGGTCACACAGACACAGGGTGCAAGTGGATCACAAAAGTTACGGCCTGTAAAATGATCTCTGCTACTGCACTGGCACCATCGACAGAGCGCCTCTCCACCGTCGAGTTACCCGCTGTGCTCATTGTTCAGTGTTTGGATTCCGTTCAGCTCCTCTCCACACACACAGACACGCTGGTGGTTAAAATTTGCATACAAGGTCTGCCTCTTAATCTGCATGAAAAACTCAGCACGACAAATATCAAAAGATTAAATTTGTTCCTTCATCCTGCAGAAAGGAGCCTAGTGAAAAATATTTTTGGAAGCAAATAAAATATACTTCAAAGCTAAAAGTAAAGCTAAATGTCCTAAAGGATGTAAATCTGACTCTGGCTTTACAGATATGACCTCTGGCCGCTGTGCTGGGTCACTGTCTCAAAGAAACTGAGCGTTTAACCATATTGATTTCCTCCCTTATCATTCCCTGTGGTGAGCGTCAAGGTTTTTCCTATTCACCCTGTTTAGTCTGCTGATGCACCATTTTATGCAGAACAATATTTCATTTCATCTCCGATTCTACAGCAAAGATGAGAGGAGAAGCAGCAGGTGCTCCACCAAGGCAGAAAATTGTGTACATATTTTGGCAAGGAGACATGAAACAGTCCCTTAGAGTTCAGTCGGAAACAAATATAGCAAATAACTTCAAATAAATTTAATCCATATTCATGTCAAAGGTCATTCGGATCATTTTTCCAATTAAGAGAAAGTTATGCAACTGAAATAACTGAGCCAATCGATTTCAAGATGGAGCTGGATGAATACAGGCTACTATTGTTTATATTCAGCCACCCTTCTCCGTTCGAACAGAAGCAGCAGCTGGGTTTCATCCAAGACCCTTTCTGGGTTTCACTCCCGAACCGACTCCAGAGAGTTCAGCAAACTGCTGCTTGGGACGAGCTGTGGAATGGTGGTGATACTAAAAGGCCCCACTAATGTGCATTTGTAAGGATGCCCTGCTCACGTCTGGCTGCAGAGGTCATGCCTCCAGCCATTAAGAGCAAATGTTGCAGTTTGGAAGACGAATCTGCCATCCAAACAGGCAAATCTGGGACTTTTGGCCTGAATCACGCAGAATGTTACTCAACGCCGGGAACATCTCCTGGTTCAGGATTCTGCAGCTGGTTTCACTTTTAATCTAAAACCTCTACTGTTTCCTCCAAATTCACATAATTCCTTAGCTCAGTGTCACCGAGCTGACCTTTGACCCACTGGAGTCAATGCTCTCACTCATTTTCCATCCCAGTGAAATCACAGTGGGATGAAGGTGTCAGCTGGGTACTTTAGGCACCTTGTGAAATCCTGACATGATTGACTTATATGTGAGTCACACAAGTTCAGAAAAAAACCCCACTAAAACAACAAAACAAAACACTAAAAGTGAATTTATTGCTGTTCCATCTGTTCAGAGTTGTATTGTGTCTGCACAAAACCAGTCCAAAGAAATGCAGTGCTAATGTCCTCTTCAAATAAACTTGAGCAATGTGTTACATTCATGCCAGAGAGAGAGAGAGAGAGAGAGAGGGGGTCACAACCCAGACACTGACAGATGGACACAAGCAGCCATGTCCACAACAGCATGGACACACACAACATCCTGGAAGCACAGATGTTTGACGGTCAAAACCAAGACCAAAGAAACCCTTACTCTATACCATGAATTTAAAGAATAAATCTCAACACTGATTATGCCATCATGTGGATATAATAGTTTGAATTATTAAAATAAAAGCCTTATATTTTGAATCTTAACCACATTAGAAATAGTTTAAAATTGCACAAAAAAACAACAAACCTTTAACTATATTCTAATATTTGAAAATTTGCGTATGTATGTATTTTCTCTTTTCCAGTGTCTGTTTTGTTTTTGTTTTTTTAATATATATCATTTCGTTGTTTTTATTATCAAATTGGCCACGGACCAAACGGACACAAAACAGACTTTAACGCTAATTGGGCAAATCTTGTTGTTGTTGTTGTTGTTGTTGTTGTTGTTGTTGTTGTTGTTATTGTTGTTGTTGTTGTTGTTGTTGTCGTTGTCTCACCTGGGGTCACTGTAGGCGACTTCAGACTTCATATAGCTGGAGTTTGGGTACGGGTTCTTGGCCATGCCGCCGTAGTACCACTGTTCGTGGCGCACGACGCTCCGCTCATATGGATTACATAGCGCGCTGTTGGCTCCGTTGCCGTGTGTGCTCACGCACTGCCTTCCATCCCAAAACTCGGAGTTGTACTTGTCACTAAAGGTGTAGATACTGCCCAACAGATCCCCGGCATTTCCAGGGACTTCCGATTTAATTTTGACGCCGTAGTGTTCTGGCTCGTAGCCACCGAACTTGCGCTCCGCGGCTTCTGCGACGTCCCTCGCCTCATCGGGGGGCTTGTAAACCCGGCACGGCCTCTCTGCAACCTGGCCGAAGAGCTCTAAATTGTTTTGCGCTGAATGCGCGTACGAACAAGACGCGGCTCGCACCGAGTCCAGATGGTGGGACTCCTCCGAGGCGAAGTCATCGGCTTTGCACAAAGTAAACTTTCTGTCTGCCGCAGATGTCTGAGTCGGGGCGCGTTGTTGCAGAAGCGCGGCGCCGCCTGAACTTTTGAACAGCTCCACAGGTTGTTTCTGGCCGGGCTGGAGTCTCTCATCTTGGTACTCGGCAGCGTCAATAGACTGAGCTCCGGGAAATTTGACAGGCATGGTCGAAACTCCGAGCAGACACTCTCCTCTGGTTCGGTCGTTTGCAGAACAGGCTGGGAGAGCCGTGTCCATGTCGCCCGTGTCCATTGCCAGTCCCAGAGACACGGACACCGCTTTGCACAGCTCTCTGGCTGTCTCTGAGATCACGGCGCAGGCAGGAAAAGTGCGGCTGTCGCCCACAAGGCTGTCAGCGGTTAACTCCCGAGGAGCAGCAGCTGTTTGACAGCAGCGTTTCTCCATGTCACACACTGCGCGTCCGCATCCATAAGTGCTCTGCTCGGTTCCGTTTGTCAGCCTGTCGCCACAGTTTCCAGTTGGTTTCTGAGTGGGAAAGATTTCATCCAGGATCTGCGCCATGCTGGGAGCGCTCACGCCACCGCCCGTCTTCTTTTTCTCAACCACTGACCGAGATAACTGTCTGTTAGTTTGGCTCATTTCTCATGAACAAGAGACTGGGGCTTTGCGTGACAAGTCTTCTGATCCTAATTGTCTGTGCCAAACTCTTCTGCTCGTTTGCGTAAAGGTCTTGAGAGCGCGCCAGAGTCCCAAACTCCTCCTAAACTGAGATCTTCCGATTAATGGACGATCAACTCCGGTTTGCGCACAAGTGGATTCGGCAGAGGGCTGTTGTCAACACAACCACTGCGTCGAACCATTAAACAATTAAAGCCATAAACTGGAAAGCTCAGAACACCACACACAAAACCGTCTGTTGACTTTCTGAAACTCTAAATCATTTGAGATTTTCTGAGATTATTCGGTAGCCAGATAAAGATTAAACTCACCGAACCGACTGTTGTCACTCAGGGAGTGTTAAGAAATAAATGATTGGTATCAAATCGATATTCTCATTTATTACAGTCATGGGTCAAACTCAGTTAGATTAGAGGCATTCACGAATGTATTTATCAGAAATGAATTATACTTAAGTCGAGGTCAGTAAATGTGATTGTTGTTTGGTTGACTTTTAGCCAGTTTTAATGTATATTTTAGAACATATTCCTCAATAATCAGACCCCATCTGATGATTTTGGAAGCAGCAGATTTTCTACTTCAGCTTCAAGCAGCATTAATCCAATATTCACCATATTTATTATTTTAACACCATCTGTCAAATGCATCCAGGACAGCATTTATTGAACTGGGAAAAGGACATTCTTTCACAATCTCAGCAGAGTCTGGGTCCTTAACGCGCATCTCACAAGTCTGGATTCTGCTGGAGATCAAATGACGGGTTGTTGTTGTTAAGCTCAGAGGCTGAAAGCTCACTCATCAGGCCAGTTTGTCGGCCGCCGTTTACAGCGTTTTGTCTTGGACGATAGTTGCAGAGTGAATTATTAACCTTTCATGAAACTCTGTAACAAATTGTCCATTTGGCCTTCGTGCTGGACTGAAAATTTTTCACAAGCAGAGTTCCACAGTCCCACATCTCTAGGTTCTCACATCTCAGTGTCCAACTTTGTGATAGTGTGGTTAAAGAGGAATTTAAACTGGTAAGTGCGGCTAGAACAGGGGAACAGCCTTAAGCCTTCATCCTCATGTTAGATATTACATTTTGACCACATAACCAGCTGGTGGTCAGTCATTCTGACCGCTAATGTGCTGTTAACGTGACTGTGAATGTTCATCCTAATGTCCCGGTTAGACTGGAGCTCACTCTGCCGTGTGTCTGCACCGTAAGCAGAAGTACTAAATCTATCGATATTGGTGGCATGAGCAGAGCTTGGGGAAGGATGAGGAACGGAGGCATGAGCGGAGCCAACTGATGGACGTCATCTTCAGCTCCTCTTCAGGTCACTGATGGTTTCATGCTGGACGATGTTATTGTCGTTTCACCAGACAGACTTTTGCTCACACTGAGATTCGACCGTCCATTTATTCCTTCAGTTTCACTCTGCAGAATATTGAGAGGTTGGGTTTTTTTTTTTCTCTTTGGAATTCTGTTAATCTGTGTTTTATTGCGGCAAAAATGTGGAAGAAAATCCAATCTGGTCAAACCACATGAGGGACTTTTTTTTGGCGTCTTCTTTTAAATAAGTCTGCGCTCAGCTCCCAAGACACACACATGCGTTTTATCAAGCCTGACAAGTTCTGTCATCTTGGTGAGTAAGTCTAAATTTAGGACTTTCTGCTCTTAGGTATGTGGCCTTCACTTAAACATGTTCACACTTTCTGCCAAATCAATAAATCCAGCAATAGCTACATGCACACACTGTGTGTGTTTCCACACATTTCTGTCTTTCTTTCATCTTTTTTTTGCTTACTACATTATTACAACCAATGTTTTTAACATACACACACACACACACACACACACACACACACACACACACACACACACACACACACACACAAACACACATATCAGTATTACAGTTTGAAGGTGCAGATGGTTGTCACTCTGGGGAAAACAAACCCAGTAGTTGTACATTATATATTATACGTTTAAAAACAACAACAACAACAACAACAAGAAACAACTACAGCTCCGTTTAACCGATCTGATCTGATTTAATACAAACATCAGAACATGCGCCTCATCTATTTGGCTAAATATTTTATTTAGCTCTATGTTTTCATTTGGTTAATAGGACTATTTGTCTTGGAAGGTTTATTTGTAGAATTGTAACCGATAGAAGAGGGCCCTATTTTGAGTTCAGTATAGAAGCCAGTGACCCAGACAGTCCCATGTTTGGGTTTTGAAGCATATGTCCGTTGTCCTTGGTGCTGTGAATTTTGGTTTGACTCTGATCACAACGGTGGATCTGACAGTTGTTTCTGTTGTGACTGTTGAAGTTTGGCCTTTGCACAGATTCTCTGTGAGTCCTGAGCATGTAAGGAAGCAGCTGCGAGAAGTTGATCCAGCCTCCTCCTCCTCCTCCCGGTGGCCCAGAGCAGGACCACGGTGCTGTCCGTCTCCGTCACAGCTCCTTGGCCGGTGGAATCCTTGATTCTGCGTGCACGCCCTCTCCGTGCAGTCACACCAGGCTTGGTCGGTCCTGTGCTGATTGGAGAGTGTCTCAGAAAACCTGGCAGGCATTCTTTTTTCTTTCCTCTGCCTTTCCTCCTTAAACAGTTGAGAGTTACTGCAGTCAATACATGGTGCTGCCAACGTTTGGAACTGGGCTCTGCCTTTGTTTCGTCTGTTAACAGTGGTTAAAGTATATTTGTTGCACACCTTCCAAAACCGCCTGAGCACGCCTTTGGTAAATCAGTCAAGGTTTAAAAGGTTTAGAGCGTGACAACAAAAAATAATAGCCTGAGCAAAGTTTTAGTGAAGTTATAACAGTTCTAATTTCTTAGATGAAAAGAGAAGAGAGCCTCTGCCCAGGCTGCATTCCTGCAAATACAGGCCCAACATTCAAAAACCAGATCCGGCACTCTACATGTCCTCACAGCTACAGCAACGTGAGAGTGAAACGAACCAAAGAACTTTTAAAAGAAGATGAAGCTGAGAGAGTAAAAGACACTTTCATTTACAGAATATGAATGGAATTGCAGAATTTACTGCTGCTTAAATTGTTTGACTTTAGCGCTCTGCTTAACACCCCCTCCGAAGAGCTGGAGAGCAGGCTGGGAAGCCCCATGCTGTTGCTTCAGAACCTTGAATTTCCCCTTTTACAGGTTCTCCTCTGAGGTCTCAGCCTTGACGTGTTGCCTTTTAGAAGCCTTGCATTTTTCCCTTTGGCTCTCCCACACATTCTTCACTTACTTTCAGCTCCAACGTGATTATGACATCATCTTTCTTTGGAATAATACGAGAGTGGAGCTATTGTGAGCATCTAAAATGTATATTTTCTTCGTGTGAGGTCAGAACAAGTGGAACATTTTAACGTCACCAAACCGGAGAAGCCACCCAGCGTATGGATTTTAGAAAATTGTAGAAAAAAAATGTAATGCAGGTGTTAGATGTTGCTGTTCTTATCTGGAACCATTCCCTCGTGGCCTTCGTAGCGTGTCCTCCTGCTGGAACAGTATTCAGTCCTTCAAAAGGGCAGCCGAGAAAAGAGGAAATGACCTAACAAGAATCAGTCTCAGGCTCATTCTGCTCAGCTCAAACAGAAATGGACTTTTTCATGCCTGCTTTACTGAGACTCTTTCTGTAGCTACAAACCATCTCTTTTTACCTACTATTTTTTTTTTTTTCTTTTTACTATCTTTAATTTGGGTGAAAACATAAGAAACTATAAGAGTGGCCATCTGTTTGATTCTGGGCAATTTCTTTGATTAATATTATTGCCTCTATGGAACAGTAATGCATATTTTTGGTAACTCAACAATGTACAGTAGATTATGTAATTCTAAAAACAGTCTGCACTGCAATTTCAATACTGCAGTGAAAAAAATAACAGCACTATTTTGCATGTGCAAAATAGCTTCCAGTCTTCAGGGAGCTAAACAGTAAAAATGCCCTTCAGTATGATGCTTCCCTTACAGTAGGTGATGCAGAGCTCCCGCTGTCTCTCTCTCTCTCTCTCTCTCTCTCTCTCTCTCTCTCTCTCTCTCTC